>JAVTVY010022937.1:0-99857 GCA_036873755.1 Hanleya hanleyi
CCATTTGACATTCTGGTAAAACACATACAAATCAGGACTAACACTTCACACGTGGAGCGCTCGTAGCCATAATGTTTGCATATTCAACATCGAAATATAGTACGCTCACAAACCACATAAATAGATGTCTGTTTAATGTATCAATAGATACTCTGATTACATAATCCACATTCGTTTATTTTACATATAATTTCAAGATATTATTTCTACGTGAAATTCCAGGGTTCGCTGATCTCTCTCATTTTTTTACAGGTCTAATGGGGGGGGCCCTGACCCCCACCCCCCGTAGATCTGCCCTTGATAGTGCCTATCTAAACGCTGTTTCACCGTGGAGTTGTCAGTTAACAAAATAAAAGCTGCAGAAGTAAGACGGAATTTCATTGGTCAATTAAGTCGTTATAACGACTTAATAAGTCGTTATAACGACTTAATGCTGCAATTTCATTGGTAAATTAAGTCGTTATAACGACATAATAAAAAAAAAAAAAAAAAATAGCCCCGATTTTTTTTTGATTTTTTTTATTAAGTCGTTATAACGACTTAATAAGACGAAAAGAAAAATTTTCAGCCCCGATTTTTTTTTTCTTTTTTTTTATTAAGTCGTTATAACGACTTAATAAGACGAAAAGAAAAATTTTCAGCCCCCATTTTTTTTTTTTTTTTTTTATTAAGTCGTTATAACGACTTAATAAGACGAAAAGAAAAATTTTCAGGGGTTGAAAAAAATAATTTCCATGTCCCTTTTACGGCTCCGTAATATATGCCAGAGTTAGATACAATCAGGATTTGGTTTTGTATCTCAATGTATGACATTATTCTGGTGCCGTATCCAGAATAATGTCCAAAAATATTCCTTCTCAGAGAAAGAGGTTCGTGTTCTTCAATGGCCGTAATTCACCTATGAAATCATCCAAACTCTCTAAACATTATCATATATAGTTGAGCATTTTGCGTAGTGTTTATTTTTATCAGAGGTGCTTTTTGTATCCCAGTTGTATGATATCACTTGGAATAGTATACACGTATCAATTGAACAAAAAATGAACCCTCTGAAAGACGCGGGTGTATATGTAATTCAACATTGATAATCCACCTTAAATATTGTCTAATCTGTCTAAACTTCATTTCCGACTACTTCGCGAGTAATTCAGCATTTGTTGTTCTTTTTTCATTTCAACCGATGGCAAAAATAGGGACCATATCAGAATTACTGACAATATGGATATAATTACATTTTAATCATTATTGATTCAGTGTGTCTAAACATTAACCAATATTCAGAATTGGTCAGTATGAGTAAAAGTAAAAGTATTCTTGTACATTAACCGTATGATATCACATGGTCTGTATTCAATTTACAAATGAACACTAATAAATAGGTAGTATGCGGTGTTACATGGTGCCAGGGAATATTCAGTCCAGTTTCAGAATTCAAGTGTACCACGCCAGAAGATCAATAATAGGTAAGTAGTAGGTAAAGGGTAAATTGAACCCTATTGACCTCAGAAATTTGCATATGACCTCTGTGACGTCACGCGACAGCCAATCAGAAGCGAGTATTCTGTCACATGGGGTCATTGTGGTGGGTGGTGGTGGATGGTGGGTTATGTGGTGGGTGGTGGTGGATGGTGGGTTATGTGGTGGGTGGTGGTGGATGGTGGGTTATGTGGTGGGTGGTGGTGGATGGAGGGTTATGTGGTGGGTGGTGGTGGATGGTGGGTTATGTGGTGGGTGGTGGTGGATGGTGGGTTATGTGGTGGGTGGTGGTGGATGGTGGGTTATGTGGTGGGTGGTGGTGGATGGTGGGTTATGTGGTGGGTGGTGGTGGATGGTGGGTTATGTGGTGGGTGGTGGAGGATGGTGGGTTATGTGGTGGGTGGTGGTGGATGGTGGGTTATGTGGTGGGTGGTGGTGGATGGTGGGTTACATTGCACTACCCTGCGGAGCACTCTGACTGACCTGACCTGACCAGCCTGCCTGCCTGCTTCACCTCTAGCCTGCTTCACTTCTAGCCAGCCAGCCAGCCTGCTTGCCTGCTTGTATGAGCTGTGGAGAACCTTTTACTTTTTTTCATTTTACCAGTGCAAATTCACCAGACTATTACACCGTAGCAGTTACTCACCAGCCTGAGTCCAAAGTCATGGAGTCATCATTTTTAGTGAAGCTTCGAAAGTACCGTGTTCGCCTCATTGATGAAATGCAGCATGTGGCCGAATTATGTGATTTGCTTATGGAGGAAAACATACTCCTGAAACACGGTCGCGAAGATATCATGGCTGAGAAAACCACTTCAGCACAAAACAGAGCCCTCATCGATGGTCTACTGCGCCGTGGCCCCTATGCATTTCTAGCCTTCGTGGAGGCGCTGAAGAAGACGGGAAATGAAGAACTAGCAGATCTACTTCAAGCCGACGTTATACAAGATGATGATATCTTAGCCATGGATACCACCGAAGAGCGTACAGCTAGCAAACGTACGCACCCAGCGTCTGGTGTACCTGCCAAACGCGCTGGACGACCCAAACGGCCCCGACTAACACCTTTAGAAATACCTGAGTCAGTGCTTCAGCCAGTACCCCAGCAAGTGCCTGAGCCCGTGAAAGAAGAAGAGGTGCAACTTCCTATGTCTGTGCAGGAGATCAATAACATTATCCAGCAGGCCTACCAGGCAGCCCACACGAACATTTGGGAGCTCTCAGCCTATTTAACTGTGAGTGTCAAAGACGAAGAAGTGCATTTTAACGCACCGGCCTATAACGACAGACCCGCTAGGCATATTGCCTTGACCTTCGACACCTGGCAAAAACTAGAGACCCTTGATTACGCCATCGATGCGGTTATTCGCGACCAGGGGAGTGACGAAGCGAAATTTTATGTGGGTGACGACATCTTTGTCAGCTGTGCCTATTTCAACGACCAGCTCATGGTGCATATCCGTAAATGGAAAATGAGGTTAGATACGCAAGAGCGTGTTCCTTGTCCTCAGGGTGTCACCTTGAAATTAACGGCGTGGCGGAAGTTGCAGAGTCTCACAGCTACAATTCGTAAAGCCGTGGCTTACCAGGTGTCTCACTATATTTATAAGAAGTACATCGACACAGTCCTGGATCTTATCAGACCTCGCATTCGACACTTGCGTATCCAAGCATGTGCAGGCTGTGCGAATAACAGTCCGATAAACATGCATACGTGTGTGGACAATAGTGTACCCTCATACGCGCTGATCACTGAGGCACTACAGGACGTGACCGAGGCGCAAATTGCCCTGGCAGTTGGAAGCTGCCTGCCCTCCCAGAATTCCACGTGAAGAGATTGCTACCTACATCTACGTGCACCAGGGGCGGAAAGACGATGATGAGTTCAAACAAGTCTTGTTGCATAACTATTGAACAAGTGTGGTGTTGAAAAACATTTACCGTATTCCTACACGTTCATTGAAGCGGCTTGAGAGCGTATAATTGTATTAACAATTCAATACTCAGAGTTTTTACTGTTAATTGTATTAAAATTCAATACTCAGAGTTGAAGACGTTCATTCTATTGTCTTGTTGTATAAATATTGAACATTTTCAAGTCTTATTGCATTGGAACATTCAGACATTATCATCTGCCAGTCTTGCTCAAGCTGAAAATACGGCTTCTCTCCTCACGTATTCCTACACTATGTTCATTTTATGTTCATTCTATGTGTATTGAAGTGCCTTCATAGCGTATAATTGTATTAAATTCAATACCCAGAGTTTGGTGAACACGTTCATTCTATTTGTGTTAATAAAAATAGTAGAAAATTAAAAAATGGTTGTTAGTGTTCATTCTTTTTTTTTGCAAAGATAATTGTATTAAATTTTTTTTTTTCATAGGGGTGATGGGAGCTGGTGTTATTTATTTTTTTTGGTGCTTTTTGAGTTTAGAAGTTTCCTCTTTCGGAAAGATGGGGTGGCCCTGAAAAGGGCCTTTGGAAAAGTGTTACGACACTTGTTTTAGGAGCGGTAGATTCTCTTTACCCCGGCCACCTGCTTCCTACACACGGGACACTTGATTTTTAAATGCTGTTCGTCCGTTTCAGCGCAGTGGCACATGTCCCCTATACATGTTAGCGTCACCCAGCATTCTTCACATAGGCATAAATGCCCGCACGGAAATAGGGCGTAGAGGCTTTCCTCGTCTGTACACACGCTGCAGCTTGATTTACTTTCTTCCTTATGTCGGTCTTCTTCTTGTTTTGAAATCACAGCGTCCATTTGATCCATGTCTTGTCTCATGTGATTAATCTGTTCGTTCAGGCGGGTTACCTCGGCCCAAGAGCATGGTGGTGGTGGTGGTGTTGTTGTTGTTGTTGTTGTTGTTTCGGTAGCCGACGTTGTTATAATCGGCGTTTGGGTAGCCGTTGTATTTGCTGGAGGTCTGTTACTGTTTAACCAGGGGAGTTCTTCTTCATCAGTTACATCCTCATCTTCTTCTTCCATTGCCACCCTCCTGATCTCTTCGTCTTGTTCTTGACTTCGCTGTCTTATCAACCTCGCATCTTCTTCCATTGCCTCCCTCCTGAGCTCTTCCAGTTGTTCTTCACTTCGCCGTATCATCGTTTCGTCGGCAATAACCTGCTGAAAGCTTGTAATTATTGTCACTCCATCGTTATGTTCTTCACTCGCAATCACCTCTCTGTGTTCTCTAGGATCTCTAGGATCGGTGAATAGCCTTCGTCTTGTACCCATGATTGTAGTTGTGAATAAATGGCAACATACTACGCGTTATTTATAGTCTAGGCGTTCTGTGGGTGGTGGTGGTGGTGGGTTTAAGATGGCGGCCTGTGGGAGGTGGTGGTGGTGGGTTTAAGATGGCGGCCTGTGGGAGGTGGTGGTGGTGGGTTTAAGATGGCGGCCTGTGGGAGTGGGTCCAAGATGGTGGTATCTGCTAAAAAAATTTGTGTTTTATTTTCCCAACTTTAAAACGGGTCTCATTTTTTGCAATAAATGTGAGTTCACTGCAGCATGTTTATCGAAAAGAAAAAACTAGGAAATTTTATCCTTGGGCTACGGTAACACACTCCCCATTTGACACCCATAGCTGTACTCACATTTTGCCTGCACACTGTATAGTGCTGTGTTACCGTAGCCCAAGGATAAAATTTCCTAGTTTTCTTTCGATAAATCAGCTACAATTTTCAGGGTGACATTATAAGGCTGTGAGCAACATACTTGACGTATTTTTACCCAGGAAAATCGATTTATTTCCAGTGTACCGGGTTTTCTACACTACCTAACCATAACGTTACGCGTCTAAAAATCGATAAAATCATTAAAATAGTGGCTTAGTCTATCGCTACCCTTCTAAATTTTTAAATGCTATACCATCAGTTGCCCCAGTTCAACTTGAAATAAAATTTATACGTGCACTCGCATTTATTGCAAAATCACACCGGTTTAAAATTGGAAAACAAACACAAAAATATTTCTCCAGCGTAAGTGAGCACAAAAAAAATATAAAAATTACGCTCACGTCCGCGCGTTACACTATAAATAGCGCGCAGTATTTACTGATTCATTCACAATTATGCCAGTGTCTACTAGACGTGCAGAAGCTTTTCATTTTACCAGTGCCAATTCACCAGCCTATTACGTCGTATTTGACGAGCCTGAGTCCACAGTCATGGAGTCATCCCTGGCTGAAATCATGGATATTGACATACCAGACTTGATGACAAATCATGATGATGAACTACAACTGCTCGGGGCCATCGATATGGTACATGACGAGCCATGGATCGATGCTATTATAGGAGACTTATTTAAAGACGAACCCCAGGACCACCCTAATCAAGACCCCCCAGGAGCCACACCGGATCTTAGTGACCCCTCAGCAGCGACACCGGATCTTAGTGACCCCCCAGCAGCGACACCGGATCTTACCACAGTCGAATACCAACGTTTTGACGACATGGACCGAGTGCTAGAAGATATGTTGAAACAACAACAACAACAAAGCCTCCAAGCTAAAGGAGAAGAAGGACAAGAAGAGGGAGGAGAACAAGAAGCAGGAGAAACGGAAGAAGAAGAAGAAACAGAAGAAGAAGAAGAAGAAGAAACAGAAACAGAAACAGAAGGACAAGAAGGAGAAGAAGGCGAAGGACAAGCAAAAGAGGAGAAGAGGAAACACTCAAGAAAAAACAGAAAAGACTCAAGAAAAAACAGAAAAGACTCAAGAAAAAAAAGAAAAGACGCAAGAACAAGAACAAATAGGAAAGACGCAAGAAAAAAACAGAAAAGACGCAAGAAAAAAGAGAATAAGAGAGAACACAAGAAAAATAAGCAAAAAAGAAAACGAAGACGTCATCCACTACGCTTCCGCAATAAGAACAACACTGGCATCCAACACAGAATGCCAAGCAGCATCCTATTTACGCTGCGTGGAATGCTGTAACCACTTCGCTAAATACGCCATTTTCCCCTGTGGGCATCAAGCCTTGTGTATAGCTTGTATACATCGACATGCCCGATTACCAGAGTGTCCGGACGATTACAAACCCCTAGTGTGTGAATTCATAGCCTTGATATGCCCGGTGTGTACTGTGAGAAGACAACGCCACCTGGCCCCAACGATGTAATGCCTTACATCTTCCAAAGGCTCTTTTTAGAGCCACCCCATCTTTCCGAAAGGGGAAACTTCTAAAACTGAAAAGCACAAAATAAAAAAAATAACACCAACTCCCGCACACATACCTAGGTAACAATAGGTAAATAACACATCAATTTCCAGGTTAAAAGTCCATTCCACTCTTTATAATATTACCCCAACGCATTCTGGGTCACGACAGAATGCCTTCATTTTACACCAAATTCACCTAGTCTAAATTTTGCCATGTTAAAATGTAAAAAAAAAAAAAAAACCCTAGTGCGTAGCCGTATACGTTATAGGTGCATGTTTATGTTGGGAGTTACTTCCCCTTGATCACTGTACGTTTACTTTGATCGTAATAAAATTCGTATCGTATCGTAATGGGAGTTACTTTCCCTTGATCACTCTACGTTTACTTTGATCGTAATAAAATTCGTATCGTATCGTATCGTACCCGTACCCGTTCTAGTTTGTTTTGTTTTTTTTATATTCCATCCGCCTCCCTTGTGCGTGAAAGTCCGTGATGATTCGGGCTGTAATGTTATCTGCAATCATGCCGCTCATTTTGCACCAAATTTTTGCATGGGTTAGCCCTAAAACACTGAGAATTTTTTTTTGTTACTTTCCCTTGATCACTGTACGTTTACTTTCATCGTAGTAAAGATACGGTGCAGGCGAGCTTCGTTTTACCGATGTAAAAGCGGTAACAAGACATACAGATTCCGGTAGGATACGTGTATTTATCACACGTTAAATAAGGCGGGCTTCCTTTTACCGATGTAAAAGTAGTAACAAGACTTACATATTTATCACACGTTAAAGAAGGCGGGCTTCCTTTTACCGATGTAAAAGTAGTAACAAGACTTACAGACTGATGTCGCACAGGGTCGCCAACGACAGTTACAATATCTGCAATCATGCCGTTCATTTTGCACCAAATTTTTGCATGGGTTAGCCCTAAAACACTGAGAGAAAAAAAAAACCTGTGTGTTTTGAAGTAAGAGGTTGGCCCTGAAAAGGACCGTTAATCGGACAGGGATTGTTTTTTTGGTGTTGCAGTTTGCTAATACTATAGAATAAAGAGGGCATGATGTAGGACCTGTGATTTGAATTTGTGCCAAGTTAGAAGCTCTCTTTCGACAGCAATGGGTTGGCCCTGAAAAGGGCCGTTGGAGTCAATTTGTTGACCCTGTTTTCTTCAGGGGGAGTTTTCCTGTCTACTCCTTACATGTTGCTGACTGAGAAATATCGGTATGGCTCCAGCCGGAACCGATGTTGATGGTGTTGTTCATCGTCCACATAAATGGGAAGGTCTTCGACGAAATTGGCGGGTGGTATGGCACTAATATCGACGAATTCCGGCTGGACTGGGGGCTCTTGTTGTTGCTGTTGTTGTTGTTGCTGTTGTTGTTGTTGACGTGGAGGAGGAGGAGGAGGAGGGGGAGGGTGCATTTCCTCCATGGTTCTTTGTAGTAACACCAACCACCCCTCTTCGCTGATTGTTCTTGACGTGTTGATCAGCTCCCGAAGATTCTGGGCTGTCCTCCCCGATAGGTCGTTGTTCTCTATCTGTCTACACCACGTTGTAAATTCTTTAAACCAAAAATTTTTTATGGCTGTTATCATGGCCTTCTTCTGACGCCGGGTGATCTCCTGTCGTATCTGTACCATTTTCCCGAAGGCCTTAGTGGTAGACATCTTCATCACACGCATGTTTTCTTCTTTTTCTGTAATATCGCTCTGTGTTGTCACGTCGGTGAAAGGTTTTGGAATGCCCCACACAATGCTCCCGCTGGCTTTATACTCACATACAGGTCATTTTCATTGGCTGTTTCAACCTCGCTCATACTGGCTTCATTGGTTCTTTTTTAGGGCTAGCAGATTGGCTCTTTTATAGCCATTTCATTGGCTCTTTTATAGACATCTCATTGGTCAATAGTGGACTCGACCACCCTTCCTGGGTTAACGCCAGAATCCCGTGATTTTGCACGAAATTCGTCTAGTGGAAAATTTCCATGTTAAATGAATGCGTGTATTAATATACATGAGAGTCGATGTACACGTGGCTAATGGATGTCTAGGCCCACGTGCGACCACCCTTCCTGGGTTAATTCTCAATCCACATATTTTTGCACCAAATTTGTCAATGTTAAATGATTGCGTGTATTAATAACATCAGAGTCGATGTACACGTGGCTAATGGATGTCAAGGCCCACGTGCCACCACCCTTCCTGGGTTAATTTACAATCCGTCTATTTTGCGCGAAAATTCACAATTCCCAGGTTAAATGATTGCAGATAACATTACAGCGCGAATCATCACGGACAAGGGGGCGGGTGGAATAAAAACTATAACGGTGATGGGGTACGGATAGAGAGAGGTGCGAAAAAAAACCTATAACGTGTACGGCTACGGACTAGGGGTTTTTTACTCACGAGTCATGACGGACTTTCACGAAGGGTCAGGGTGGAATAAAAGCTAGAACGGTTACGGGTACGGATAGAGACAGGTGTGCATCTATAACGTGTACGGCTACGGACTAGAGGTTTTTTTTTTTTTTTTTACGGACATCACGGACTTTCACGAAGGGGTAAGAATCGATATATACACATTTGCCTGGTCGGTGTTTTGTCATTCACCACTATGGCAGCGCACGGAGCGGAGCTTGCCTTCTTCCAACTCACGCCTGACGTCATCCTCATCGTCTATGACCATGAACTGCAGCTCATCGAAGAACATCCCCGAGAGGTGAAGCTATGTTTAAGCCTAGCAGGATGGACTCTATTGACACGGTTGTTACAGGGAAAAGAGCCCGAAGTCGATTTCATGCACGTGGGAGTCGGTGTCTACCTACGAAGTGGTAGAGATGATTCTTTTTTTCCCCGGTTAGAACAGTGTGGTGGTGCCTCTATCCTACTCCGGCCGGCATTATGGCAGGCGCTGAAAGCTATTATCACCGACGTCCACGACGTACTCCACCCCCAGGCGCGCTCTGTAGCTACCCGCACTCTTACACCGGACTGCACCCTATTGTTGTACCCCCAACGCGTGGAGCTCATCGATGACGACAGTAGGTGTTGGTGTACGTCTGAACCAGCGCGTGTCTCTTTATCCCCGGAAGGCTGGATTACCTTGAAACGGGTGTTATGCGGTAACCTCGACGGTGATAGCATTCACCTGTGTGACGACGTCTACATTTTCCGTGGTCCCTATTTTGCTCGACTCCTCTGTCTCAAGCGAGGTGGTTTTACTCTGGACCCCGATCTATGGACGGCTTTGCAACAAGTAGTCCCCATGGTCGATGAAGTACTCGCTCCACAGGAGCCTCTCACAGAATAGTACGACTCATGTCTGTACCCCTACCTGACACTATAAATACCAGGGGTGAGACAGAGTGTGTGTCATTCACCGTTCGACATTTAGAGCAAGCATGTCATCCGACCTACGAGCCATCCTGCCCCTTACACCCTAGGTGGGGTTACACGTCTATGAAGATAAAGTCACCCTGGTGGAAGACCGTGGAGATATTTGCTGGGCGCCCGCTGGGACCATATCGAATACGGTGACACTACCTCGTGACGGCTGGACCAAATTTAAACGGGTGTTGAGCGGCGAGCTCGACGGAAACCTCATCCACATAGACAATGCCATCTACGTATACCGTACCATCTTGTTCCTACGCCTGGGCCGCTACCAAGACCGTACGCGAGGCTTCACCCTAGTCCCCGATCTGTGGTCAGCCTTGGAGAAAGTAGTGCCTATTGTGGACCAGCTGTTTACACCGAACGAGCGATCATCAGACCAGTTGGCGTGGGCTCGTGCTATGGAGGACGCGCTGGCTGAACCCCATGAACAACTACATGAACCCGATACAGCCGGGGAACAGAAAAGTACTATATCTATAGGGTGCACAGAGGCTAGAGTGTCAGTGTCACCTGATGAAGCGAACACACCGGACGGGGACCCAGGGGCACCCCGATGAGGGGTAAGAAGACCGTGATGAGGGGGTCCCGAAAGGGGAAAAAGGGGTCAGCATCTACAGTGAACAAGGTGTTAACCGATTTGTATTACAACCCTACCAGTCCAGCCGCGTATAGCGCTGTGGGAGCGCTCGCTCGAGCTGCCCAATCCCAAGGCATCAGTCGAACTGAAGTTCGAGACTGGTTAAAAACCCAAGACACTTATAGTTTACATCGAGCAGCCCGACGACATTTTCGCCGTAACCGAGTCATCGTAGGAGGCATAGACGCACAATGGCAGGCTGATTTAGTGGATATGAGTCGATTTGCACCTCACAATGATGGACATCGGTACATGTTGACCTGTATCGATATTTTATCCAAGTATGCATGGGTACTACCCATTCGCACCAAAACAGGAGAGAATCTAGTACGGGCGTTCCAGCAGATTTTCAAGACGGGGCGCAAACCCTTCTATTTGCAAACGGATGAAGGTACAGACCCTTTCAAGCCTTTCTTAAGAAACAGAAGGTATTTTTCTTCCATACGTACAACGAGACCAAAGCCTCTGTGGTGGAACGATTCAATCGGACCTTCAAAGGACGAATGTACAAGTATTTTACTGCCCAAAACACCCGACGGTACATCGATGTACTACCTCAACTGGTTCAAGGGTACAATCGAGCCTATCATCGCAGTATCCAGCGAGCTCCCCTCGATGTGACAGAACGCAACGAACATCAAGTGCGTGGTACGCTGTACTCACCCAGTCCACCACTCACGTCACCCCGTTACAAACGCGGAGATGTGGTACGGATCAGTAAAGTGAAAGGACAATTTGAGAAAAGTTACTTGCCCAACTGGAGTGACGAGCACTTTGTCATCGTTCGCCATAAACCTCGACAGCCACACGTCTATCAACTGGAAGATCTACAAGGAGAAACACTGCAAGGTACGTTTTACGAGGCAGAATTACAACCCATAGTGAAAACACCGAAAGACTACTACACGGTGGAAAAGATTTTGAAAACGGAACGTCGACGTGGCATCCCCTATCATTTCGTCAAATGGCAAGGTTGGCCCCGTTCGTTTAATTCCTGGGTGTCAGGCCGTGACATGAAACGCCTATAAATTCTAACCCCTATCACCGCCATCCTTCAGTGTAGGGTTGTACCATGGATAGTGCACATCTACCCTTACTGTTACGAACTCGAAAAGCACAAGTGGGTACTGTAGTGTGTCTGGTAGTGCTTCTGGGTACGTTATTTGGAGGCGTGTTCTACGATTTGGCGTACGTGATATCCTGTTTCAACACCCTTCGTCCAACAATTCCACCTCAATCATCCACCACTTCGACCACTACGACGCTGCCTACGCCATCCAAGACGTCAAGGTACCGCCACGTATCAACCCAGACACCCACGCCTACCACGCCGTCTACTCCATCCACCACGTCACCTGACCGCCACATCCATCCACCCACGCCTACGACGTCCCGTACTACGACGCCCCGTACTACGACGCTCCGTACTACTACGACTCCACGTGATCACCCGTCACCTCCGTCACCCCTGAGAAGCGACGACCCTTCCACTCCATCACCACAACCTAGTACACCCACCACCACCACCACCACCACCACCACCACTCCTACGACGCTAAAAACATTTAGAGTGGACGAATCACGTTTACCACGGCAACGGTACCCGTTCGACTACGATCCCCGGTGGGATCCACGACAACGGGGGTGGGCCTCTGAACGCCGAGCGCAAATCACCAAATAAATAAAAAAAACCCAAAAAACTATGGATCCTCGGTGGCAGCATCCTTTCACGTGTCTCATCGCTGGACCGACAGGGTCGGGAAAAACACACTTCGTTCAACGTCTCATCCAACACGGGTCAGCCCTCATTTCACCTCCTCTAGCTCGCATCCTGTGGTGTTATGGAGCTTGGCAACCCGCGTACGAGGAACTGGCACGTGTCCCGGGACTCACCTTAATGGAAGGCTTACCCCCTGAGGATACGCCAAAAGACACGTTGGTGGTGGTGGACGATCTCATGACGGAAACGGACAGTCGAATCACCCGTCTCTTTACCAAAGGAAGCCATCATCGTCGGTTGAGCATCATCTACATCGTGCAGAATCTCTTCAGTAAGAACAAAGAGCACAGGAACATTAGTTTGAATGCTCAGTATGTGGTGTTATTCAAAAACCCCAGAGACGCTTCCCAAATTACGCACCTGGCCCAACAGATGTACCCTAAAAACACGGCCTTTGTACGAGAAGCCTTTGAAGATGCTACCCAACGAGCTCACGGGTATCTACTCATCGACTTGAAACAAGACACCCCCTCTACCCTTCGATTGCGTACCCACATTTTTCCCGGAGAGGTGCAGACGGTGTACACACCCAAATAAAAGAAGAAGACAACCCACTCTAGCCGTCACTAATCATGTCTGCACGGGTACGCAAGCACGCGCCGGCCCTCCGCGTATTACGCAGCGCGCCACCGGAGGTGGGCCGGGCCCTGGTGCGCGGGGCGGATCCCGACTTGGTACGGTGTTTGTGTGAAGTGGCGCATAATGTGTTAAAAGGCAATGTTCCGCTCAGTCCTCTGCAGAAAGGGAAATTGCAACGGCACAAGGCGGATCTCCGAACGTTGGTGAAGAAGACGGGAAGTGTCAAGAAAAAGAAACAGGTGTTACAGCGAGGTGGATTTCTCGGCGCACTCCTCGCACCCTTAGCCGCTACTGTACTGGGACCGTTACTAGGCTCCATCTTGGGACGCTAACGTCATGGAACATAAGAAAAAAATGATGCTGGTGGAACCTCGACTGTTACAGAGTTTGCAATCACCCTATCCCGTGCCTGCCACAGTGCAACAACTGCAGTCTCTGGATGAAGAGATGAATAGTATACTCCAACGTCGACTACCCGATCACGAGAAAATTCAACTCTACCATCATACGCTGAACCGGTACCAGACGTTTATGGATCAATATAGAGGAAGTAGTAGTAGTAGTAGTACACCACAACTACCACCACCCACACTCACACCCCCGTCACCCTCATCCTCTGCCTCACCTCAGCTGGAAGAAGAAGTGTTGGCCAGTGTGCCTAAAGCCTTCAAGACCAAGGCGCGTTTATTGTTGGACCGGGTGAAACAGAATGCCGATATGGGTTGGAACGCTGAAGGAAAACTGCTGATTCGAAACCAAGTGGTGCCGGGGTCTCATATGACCGATTTGATCAACGATATGGTACGTTCTCGCAAACACTCTAATCCACCGGGCTGGGAAGCCTTTGCTCAGGGGTTAAAAGACACACACACCCCTCAAGAATTGGTAGGAAATCGTGAACGCTGGAAGTGGATGCAAGCACCCTCTCGACTTCCCCATACCTGGGAACGTGAATGGCAAGCGCAGACGCCGCCCAAATCACCCTCACGGTGGGCACCTACTTCGTCACCCCTTTTACCACGCCATCCCCTGCAACCCCCCAGATCTAAGTCACCGCGACGGTCACGACGCCGAGGTCAGCCGCCCAAGGCCTGGGAACCTTACTAAGGCGGCACCTGCTATAAAAACCCGGTGCAGAAGGCAGAACAAGTCAGTCGTCATGTTTTACCTGACGTTGCCCAGTAATAGTTCACTCGATGTGTTTCCTGACAACACCTTGGCCAAGTATGTCACTCAATTACCGCAACCGTTGCATTTACCGGGTCGGTGGGAATGTGGACTGGTAGATATTCAGTACCCTTACTCGTGGTACAACGTACGAGACCAAGAAGTATGGTACGAGGTGACGTACGAAGGCAAAGTAACCAAACTCATTCTCCCCGAAGGCCAATACGATACGCCCCAGAAGTTCATAGAGGGTCTGCTGTCCTTGTTGGAGTACAAGTCTCTACGGGAGGCCACGAATACTTCAAAACCCCTGAAAGTCTACCCCTTCAAGAATCACGTGATCTGGGCTGTCAACGCACACAACGACAAGGCCTGTATCCTGCTGAGCCCTAACGTGGCTGTGAAACTCAGTCCTACACTACAGCAAATGTTAGGTCTGCCTTACAGGGTGTACCCGGGGCCCACCACCGACAACGGTGACGTTGTGATGGATATGAAAGTAGGCATGTACGGGCTCTACGTCTACTCGGACGCAGTGGACAGCCATATTGTGGGTGATGTGAACACACCTCTGTTACGGGTGGTGCCCATTAGCAAGACGTATGGCAATCAAGTCAACCAGAGTTTCAACCATATACTCTACCTGCCCGTACGACATACCGATATCAACACGATCACGGTGGATATAAGAGATGACACGGGACGCCCGGTCGCATTCGAACGAGGGAAAGTGGTGCTGACACTTCATTTCCGACAAGCCCGTTCTCCTCACTTCGTATAATGTACGTGCCTTACCAGTGCCATACACCCAGCTATGCCGACTACTACAAGAAACAAACGGGGGGAGGCTTGCCCATCTTTAGCGGTGCACGCATGCAACGAGGTCACGGATTGGGAAACATACTGGGCAGCATTGTGAAAACGTTCTTACCCTTGGTGACACGGGGTGTCAAAGCGGTGGGCAAACAAGCGGTACGCAGTGGATTGCGTGTGGCCGGTGATGTGATGGGAGGCGCAGCACCCCGACAAGCCTTGAAACGACGGGCTAAAGAAGCAGGCAGCGTCTTGATCGCCAAAGCCCTTAAAAGACAACCCCGGACACAGCGAAGAGTCATTCGACGTCCAACACACCGACGACGCACACCCCGGCGGACTAAGACCAAGAAGAAGAAGAAGAGTAGTAGGAGAGACATCTTCGCATAATGGCATTCATTCACTCCGAGTCGTGTCCGTCTACCAACAGTGAATTGGATTTGTGGACTATTCCACCCACCCAGACCAGTGTAGCCGAAGGACGTTGGGTAGAACATCGACCCCTGGCTAGCCTGACGGGGACGGGCCCTGTGGAATTTACCATTGAAAACAAAGATACGGCCTACCTGGATTTAGCCCACACCTACTTGTACGTGAAAGCCAAAATAGTGGACGCAGCCGGAGCCAACGTAGCGGACGATGCAGTAGTAGGCCCAGTGAATCTTTGGCTGCACTCCTTGTTCCAACAGGTGGATATGAGTCTGAGCGATAGACTCATCAGTACGTCGACCAATACGTACCCGTACCGAGCCTACATGGAGACGCTGTTGTCGTATGGTTCAGATGCCAAAAAATCCCACTTGCAAGCCGCGCTGTACTACAAGGATACACCCGGCTCCATGAATAGCGTGCTGGCTGCCAATAATGGGTTGACCACGCGCAAAAACTTGACAGCCGATAGCAAGTTCGTCGATATGATGGGGCGACTGCACGCCGATCTGTTCCTGCAAGACCGCTACATGATGAACGGTGTATCCATCAAGATCAAGTTGATCCGTTCCACACCTGCGTTCGCCTTGATGGCCGGTGGAGCGGCCCCCAATTACAAGATCATCCTAGAAGATGCAGCCCTGTTTGTGCGTACGGTGGATTTGCAACAGGGCGTGTTGGTGAGTCACATGGAAGCCTTATCGAAAAAACCAGCCCTGTACCCCATCCGACGCGTACAGACCAAGGTGTTCTCTGTGCCAGCCGGTACGATGATGGCCAATCGTGAAAATTTATTTCTAGGGGATCTCCCTAAACGTGTTACCATAGCGTGTGTGACCAACACCGCTTTCAATGGAGCGTGGGATGAGAACCCGTTCGCCTTTCAACATTTCAACCTGAACTTTTTGGCACTGCACGTGGCTGGCCATCAAATTCCAGCCCGACCATTACAACCGGATTTTGGTAACCAAAACTATGTGCGGAGCTACCTGAACCTGTGTACAGCCACAGGACAAAACAACCAGGACGAAGGAAATACCATCACTCGACGAGACTTTTACCGTGGGTACACGTTGTTCGCCTTCGACCTCACCCCCACCTTGGAACACGATCATCAACTGGCCTTGCTGAAGAAAGGAAACCTACGGTTGGAACTGCGTTTCGCCACCGCTCTAGCCCAGACCATTAACGTGATTTGCTACGCCGAGTTTGATAACGTCATCAGCGTGGATCAGCAAAGAAACGTGCTGTGTGACTACGCCAACTAGAGTCATGGATACAGAACAGCTGATGGGCATACTCCAGCGAGATCCTAAGATCCCCTTTCGAGGTGTGTTTCCACGCAATGTGTTTCCCACCCACTCCACCACCCCAGCAGCCTACATCCTGAATACAGACCCGGGGTCTCGACCCGGTGAACATTGGGTAGCTGTGTACGTGGACACCCTAGGCCAAGGCGAATACTTTGATTCCTACGGACTTGCACCCCTACATGCCGATTTGGTGAAATTCATGGACGTCTCTACTACAATGTGGCGTTGGAATACTCAAAGATTACAAGGACCCTTGAGTAGTGTGTGCGGACAGTACTGTGTGTTTTATCTCACTCACCGGAGTAGAGGACATTCTATGCCAACCATCGTACACATGTTTGATGATTATTGTCAAGCCGAAGACCGTGATGTCCTCGTCTATGACTGGACGGCCTCTCGTTTTAATGTGCATGCTCCATTTCTCTGGTTAACTTAAATGCACTGCGCGCAGGCCACTTGTTTTTTTATCACGTTATTGTTATGACGTTGTTGTTCTGACGTTCATTGATGTTGAATAAAAATTGATGAAAAAACACAAAAAATGATGGGGTTTGACTTCTTTTTTTATTTAAGTCAACAAGAAGGTATAGAATAGGTACAAATAGAATAGTAGTGGTATGGTTAAGGTACAAAAAATTCTGTCAGGAGTAGGATTCGAACCTACGCCAGCTTTTCGCCGACCAGCACTTAATACCGGCGCCTGAGACCACTCGGCCATCCTGACTTTTACAGTTTTTTAACTGGTGTATCAACAGTTATAGTTCGACATTGTTCACAAGTCCAAGTCAGTGGTGCTCACACCATCGGCCAACACTTTCCGTTTCGGGTAAAAGAAAGTAAAGGCGTCTCGTTGCTGAATGTACGTCCGCATTTGGTGGTCCACTACCCGAAATCCTCGGTTAGTGCCACTCGCACTGGCCTGGCTTTGCAGCACGTTCAAGTACAAGGCTTTGTCGATGTTGGGATCGCGCCGGCTCACCCCTTTGCAGCTAAACTTATTTTCGTCTCCCCCGTAACAGTAATACGTCTTGGAGGAGAGCCCAATCATAGCATCCCCACTCCACTCCAGCTTGAAGAGGCCCGGCGTACGCTTATCGTACTGGTAATGGTCACGTCGAGGTAGCCACTGGTCCCGTTCCGCTTCATACTGGGTACGTAACTCCGGTTTCACCAGGGACTCCCAATCCGCATTAGAGACGGCCATGTAGGCCGAGTCCGTATCCATCTCCATGAGTTGCCAGTCTGATGGATTAAAATACACACCCATGAAATCATACAGAAACTGCAGCATCCTCAGCTTGGCCACCTGGTATACCATACATCCAATCTGCAGGGGTAGGTTGTAACGGATAGTCTTCTTGGCTGAAGTGACTTCATAGGTGTCGTCATCGATGACCTCCACGGAGCGAAACAGAGGAGAATTCACTTTTTTGCGGGCTTGGGCAGTAGTACAAATGTTCACGTTGACGTGCTTATCCTGGTTCGTGACCGTTTTTCCATAATACCCATTGCCCGTCAACTTCCAAGATTCACCGATGATGGCCTTACTCGGGTCTTGATCACCTTGACGACGGGCCGACGTCACGATGTCGGCATTCTCCGCAAAACAAGCGTCGGGTACGTACTGTATCACTTGGTATATTTGGGTAATTTCCAAACCGTGGTTCATGTACCACTGCAGTAAGGGAGTGCCCAGCAAGATTTTCTCGGCCCACATACTACCAATCAACATCCGTCGAGGTTGAGGCAAACACTCGTGTTGCTCCGCATAGGCCCTCATGGTGTCCCCAATATCATCCCGACCCACCAGCGTGTTCTTAAAGATGGGAGGGCACTGGCGAAGAGAGGCTTGAGAGTGTCGGGAACATGCAAATCACATTCGACAAAGCCGTAGAGGTCCCCCGAACGAATGGCGTCGAACATCTGTGGCAGACTCAGGAGTCGCCGACGACTCAAGGGGTACTCGCGCTCTTTTAGGAAACGTCGTAAATGGGGCAGGGCCTGGCACATCGTGTGAAATTCACACTCCCACATTTCAATGAGATGGTATCCTCTCTCTTTCACATAATCACCGTTCTCCACCACTTCTTCCCGTAATTCTTCCGGTGTTTTTCCACGTCGTTCGTTGAAGCATCCAGCGCTGAAATGGCATCCGTGGCCGTGCCAATAGCAACCGTAAAATTGAAATACGGTGGGTGTCCTACCCACCAGGGCAAACCCATCGACGGGGAGACGACGATCTCCTATGCGCTTCTCTGTGGCGTTGGTTTGGTGTCGTATAGTAATTGCCCGTCGATAGGCTTCCCAATCCAACCACTGATCAGCCAGATGCTTGTAGGGTGTACGTTGCGGTGTAAAATGCCCACCTTCCGCCAACCAACGTGTATAATGGCCACTGGGCATAGGTTGGGCCAGCGACCACAGGTACAAGGCATTGGCATCGAAACCGATGATCTTAGCACAGGGTTTTCCACTGGAGAGAGTAGTGACGTCCTTCTCGTGATAACGGTGAAAAATAAGACTCGGTCCGCCGACAATGTTGTGCTTTAGACAATCATGCATGTCTGCATCTTTTTGCTGTATCAGCGAGAAGTACGTAGGACACGCTTGAAAAAGATGGCGAAGCGCTAGACCCGGTAAACTCAAGCACTCCTTGAAGATATCGACGTGCATCTGGCGACGAAAGAGTTGCACCATTTTCTCGGCCGCTTCCAGGAAAGGAACCACATCTAGGTTATTATACCATATCAGGAAATCTCGCAAGGTCTGCATATGTTGATCGTTCCATACCTGCTGTAGTTCCCGGTACGTGTCTTCGGGACATTCCACTTGCTTCAAATCATCAAAGAAGGCGTGCCGGGGTGGCAACTGTGTTTCCTGCAAACGGTCGAGCGTTGATATATACGTGTAAGGGAACCTCCCTTTGGTTTGTGCACAGTTATACGCCTTGACCCACTGATCATAGCTACAATTAGGAGCTAAGTAGTTCCGTACATCCAGGAAATGCAGTGATGTGGTAGTGAGGGCCATATGATTATTGATCTTCTTGATGATGGACTTGATGGTATTGGCCTGGGCCAAGTAGGGGTAAAGAAATTCCTTCACCATGTTCAAATCATATCGCCCCGAGTTGAAACCTAGCACCGGTAACTGGCCTAGATATTGTAGGAAGCGCACTTTCAATTTCTGCGCATACGGTTTCGGTAAAGGCACATCCTGCGACTGCAGGGGCTGCGACTCGGGCTCCGACTCGGGCTCCGACTCGGACTCGGACTCTTCATCGTCACTAAACGCTACACCCGGTATAGGAATCCGATCGTCCAGTTGGTCCAGTACGTCCTGGAACTTGGACACCAATAGTTCTGTACTAGCCGCACTGACTTCCTCTAAATACTCCATCATGCGGATGATCAACTCATGGGAATCCCCCGTGGACACGAAACACACCGGAGCAGCGTCATAGCCAGGTACGTTGCTGGAAATACTGACACTCAGAGGAATATGGCGCTGCGTCCACTGCGTTTTCGCTGAAAACATGTCCATGGGCTCCAACAGGGCCTCAAAATCGTAACACGCCCGGTAGGGAAAATAACGGTCCTGCTCCGGTATGATCAAACCCTCATCGGCCAGTTCCTGGAAAATAGTAGGCGTATTATGATACACACCACCCGGATATACTCGCTTCACCACGTTCGTGCAGATTTTCTCGTGGCGATGTAAGTTGAGGGAACGGTGAAACACCCGATGGCATTGGGCACAACTGAAAGACTGAGCGTACTGGCTCATATTGTAGATCAGCGAAAAATGACTCACGCCATTGTCGTCGAACACATTGACTTTCATCGTAGAAGCATACCGTTCTGTTGAACGACGAACCAATTCAGCCACAAATGTATCCTCCTGGCATCGTAATCGGTATACAAAGATATTGATGTTGAACAGTGTTTCCACGTCATCCAAATTCTTGAACGGAACTCCACGGAAGTGCCGCTTATCCAAGTCTTGCTGCTGTAAATACTGTTCCCAATAGTCATTGGCCACTCTGTCACAACCCTGGGGGTCACACTCGTCCACATGCACGGCCAAACACCGAAACAGACATTTCCGGTCTTTGTAGGGCCCGTTTCGCCCTCCTGTTAATGCATACAGGCCGTGTCGATGAAGCAACCACGGGGGTAGTAGTACAGGAGCACCGATAGGATGATCTCTCATTTTCGTGACGAAAAATGTGACGTTGGTCACCATTTCCACAAGCCATTGGGTATTGGGGCGTTGCAACCGGGCCCATTCCAATGGATCCAACGTAGTCAGTTGGTCGATGAGTGGCTCCAGAGAAATCGCATCCGTCACCGTGAACGGCTGATCAAACACATAGGTATTATTGCTGGGATAATAATACCGCACCTGGTCCGTCTCCTTGTGCCGTAAAATGTACCCGAATGTCATATTCAACTTGAACGCTGTCACCTGATCTGTGAAAATGTTCTCGGCATAGGTAGACAAATACGTGAGGTCCTGCAGTCGATAGTTATACAAGTCCAATAGACGACGGTCACGGTGAAAACAATGGCGTATGGTAGCCCAGTGACGTCGATAAATGTCCTTGACACGCTCGTCTTCAGGCAAGACTTCAACCGGAGGTGCTGCTGGGTCCCAGGGAAAATCTTCTCCACGTCTCATGCTTTCGTCTCATACAAACGGGTAGGCTGGCAGGCAGGCAGGTCAGGCAGGCAGGCAGGTAGGCAGGCTGGTAGTGCAATGAATACACCCCACCCCTAAAAATCGCCTGCTTTTATACGTTTTTCTACAATCCGCCATCTTAAACCCACCACCCACCACCACCAAGCCGCCATCTTAAACCCACCACCCACCACCACCAAGCCGCCATCTTAAACCCACCACCCACCACCACCAAGCCGCCATCTTAAACCCACCACCCACCACCACCAAGCCGCCATCTTAAACCCACCACCCACCACCACCAAGCCGCCATCTTAAACCCCACCACCCCCACCAGCCATCTTAAACCCACCACCCACCACCACCAAGCCGCCATCTTAAACCCACCACCCCCACCACCAAGCCGCCATCTTAAACCCACCACCCACCACCACCAAGCCGCCATCTTAAACCCACCACCCACCACCACCAAGCCGCCATCTTAAACCCACCACCCACCACCACCAAGCCGCCATCTTAAACCCACCACCCACCACCACCAAGCCGCCATCTTAAACCCACCACCCACCACCACCATGACCTCATGTGACAGAATACTCGCTTCTGATTGGCTGTCGCGTGACGTCACAGAGGTCATATGCAAATTTCTGAGGTCAATAGGGTTCAATTTACCCTTTACCTACTACTTAGGTAGGATTGAGTGAAATGGCTGTTGAAGACAATCAACGCCGAGCCGGTGAGCTAATTTTTTAGGTTGGTGACCTAAAGTACCTTCCCATGCAGACTGAGCACGCGGGTAATCCATTTAAAACAGCTTTGCTAATCACAGTCATACGTTATAAATCACTCATGCGTGTGTTGAACATATTTCTACTATACTCGTGCAAAAGATCCGGAATTACATATCTAAGGCCAGACATACGGATCACGTCTAATATGGAGCCTTTTGCGGAACTCGAATACACATCTAGCCCTCTACCATCGTTTTAGCTTGGCCATCTCATATTATCAGATGTGACCACCAGCGTAACCGCCTTTCGCTAATTTCAAGAAGAAAAACTTCACACTAGAAGCATTATTCCCATCATTCATCTTACGTTTTAGGAAATAATCAAGTCATTCATTATCTACATGTATTTACACGATCATATAGCTCGATATTTAGCACCCAATCAGCTACGAATTGGTTAGAGCCATGCGCAGTCAGCGGATGGTAGACCGTAATTGAAGACAGAAGGTTAGCATTGACACTTGAAAATGGATTCTGTTTACATCATCAAGAATCAGATCAGCATGAATAATACTTAAATTGACATGTTGAGATCAAATGACTTGCCTTTTGCAAGATGCTAAGCACATTGATGAATATACTCAAGGCTGAATGCACCAAAGCTTTAATCATTGTGGAATATAAAATCGTGCACTAATAATCAGAGATAAATTGAATAGGACAGGTACAAGATGTTATTCAATGAAAGAATCGTTTTATTATTCGGGGCATTCATCGAAACCTCGTGAATGCACAATTATCAAAGTCCAATGTTTCACAACAAAACTCATCATCTTGGGCCCAGTTTACCCTGATCTTTGATCCAGTGTCCCTCTTCCACAGATAATGGGACGCAATTCAGCTTCAAGGTACATTTTAACAATTTGAAATTTACTTCGTATTGAGTCGTCCAAATTGATTAGCGATGCGGTGAATATTTGCTTGGCTGGAGTGCATTTTGAATAAGAACAATGGTTGTTTCGTAATTAATAGATGAAGCTCCAATGGAAAGGTTACTTAAACAAGCGGAAAATCATCATGAAACTGTTGTGGTAAATATGATGAGGCTGGATGTGTACAGTGAGATATAAAATTACCCTCAATCTCATGAAAAATTTAACATTTCTGACGATGGCCAAAGTCGCCATTTTGAATGTAGCAATTATACAGTATGCGGCAAGTAAATATGCAATGATATTGAAGTTACCTGGATTTATTGTAGCACTCATTCTGTAGCTTCCACAGGTCCCGTTCATACTCGTTTGACACAAAAGCGCTACACAATAGGGAAACTCATATTTGGCAGTCAAATGAACAGCTGAACTACAATTAGTAACTCTGTGAATAACTGATGCAGTTGTTCTTAAGATATATAAAGTAAAACAGTTACAGACGAATTATTCATTATGACGATATGCTGACCCTATTACCTATGCCCTGGTCTCCCATATTTTTCAACAGAGGATAGTTTGTTCAGTTTGTGTATTTTAAAACGAATGTCAGTAACATATGATAAAAATATGGTAACAATGTTCACTAATACACGACACAGTCCAGGCAGATTGGATCAGTATTGAAAAAATATCGCAAAATAATCAAACATACCCCCTTTATCAGCTGCGAGTACGTTTTCGACTTGATATTTGAATATGGTTCCCAGACGACGTTATAGAGTTGGAAAACTACCATCTATCTCGCTAATATATAACTTCGCTTTCAACTGCTGAGTTATGAATGAGGCAGTTTAGACTGCCCAACATCAGCCAAACGCATGGCACGATCATACGTAGAAACTTCTGCTCTTAGCCATGCGGTAACGGGTGCTATCTGAGTATATTAGGGCGTTTCCCAAATGATCACATCCGATTGGTCCCGTGACATCCGACATCGACGCAATCAACTTCATATGACGAAGACCCACCTCCAGAAAGCGATCGATTGAAATGATCCCTTGGTGGGCCTCGAAGTGCCTCCACCATAAAATAAAAAGCATATCATTTTCCTGTGAACTGCCGCCGATTTTATTTTTAGCTCATCTGGGCCGAAGGTCCGATGGGCTTATGTCATGGCCTGATTGTCCGTCGTCCGTCGTGTGTCGTCCGTCGTCCGTAAACATCTTCTTCTCTGAAACCGCTTGACCGATTAAGCTGAAACTTGGCATGCATGTTCCCCCCAATGAGTACACCAGAACTGTTCATGCGGTGTCGATACGATTTTAAATATGGCTGCCATGGCGCCCATCTTGATTTTGCCAGTGAAATCTTGTCATCATTATTTTTCGGTAACTACTTCATGGATCTTTCTCAAATTTGGTACACCGGTTCCCCTTTGGGCCTAGTTGTACAACAATGGTGTAGTTTAGTCCAATTTGAATATCCAATCTGGCCACCAGGCGGCCATCTTGGATTTCCCCGTGAAGCTTTGTTATCGAGATTTCTCAGGAACTACTGCATGGATCTTTCTCAAATTTGGTACACAGGTTCCCCTTGGGGTCTAGTTATGCAAGATGCCTTTTCTGCTTCAATTCGAAAATCCAATATGGCCACCAGGCGACCATCTTGGATTTCTCCATGAAACATTGTTATCGTGATTTCTCAGGAAATACTCTATGGATCTTTCTCAAATTTGGTACACATGTTCCCCTTGGGGTCTAGTTGTACAAGATACCTTTTTCGGTCTGATCCAAAAATCCAATATGGCCACCAGGCAGCCATCTTGGATTTCCCGATGAAACATTGTTATCGCAATTTCTCAGGAACTACTGCATGGATCTTTCTCAAATTTGGTACACAGGTTCCTCTTGGGGTCTAGTTCCAAGATACCTTTTCTTGAATTTCCCCATGAAATTTTGTTATCGTGAATTCTCAGGAAATTACTGCATGGATCTTTGTCACATGTTCCCCTTGTGGTCCAGTTGTGCAAGATAACTTTTTTGGCCCATTTTGAAAATCCAATATGGCCGCATCTTGAATTTCCCATGAAACTTTATCATGAAATCCCAGGAAATTACTGCATGGATCATTTAGTGTTCAGGGCGGACAGTACAAGATAGAAACTCATCTATTGCAGTTCTTTAGTAAAAATTTCTCACAGCTACTTTCTTCAGTTACAGCCAGATGAGCTACAGTGCCGTGGCAGTATTTTTCAGATATGTTAGGTCGTTTGTAATATGATTTTTCTGAAGAAAAACAAAGAAGCATGCTCCATTAGAGTGAGAAATAAAATAGCTAATTCGCACAACTTCGATTTGGTCTCGCGTAGAATCCCCCAGTCTTGCGCCGCGTGAAACTGACATGGCTGAGGTCTGAGAAATATTTAATTACAGATAATTTCATTGGCTCGTTTAAATGGGGCGGACATGTGACTTGATGCTTTGGGAACAACTTACGTACAGGATTATCTCCCTCGAGATAGGTTGCGCCGTGTGAAATACATGCCCTTGGCAAGCTAAGATGACTGCCCAAATACTTATTACTTGGAACAATTAATTATTTCTTTTATACATGCATCGACTGAAAAATGAGATGTCAGACAACTGTCGGTAAAAACTAACCATGTATTGATCAAGTCTCGACTTGTCAGACAATACTGCCTCATCTAATGTTCAACTTCGTGGCAATGCAGCTAATTGTTGAGATTTTGTTCTATAGTATATCATTTTTGGATTATAACAAACTGTTTTACCTTTTTTCTGCTCCATTATAATGTAAATATGTTTGTCTCCAGTGCCACATGTTCAACTGCAAGGCAACTATATGTATATATAGCCTCACATTTGAATAATTGCTATTGAAAAGTCCACAAAATGGACGAAACCGATTTAGCAGTGCAATATACAGTTTAGCTCAAAACTCTACATTTTGTGTAGTTTTATTTCTTTTTAAGAAATATGTAGCGGGTCAGTTACATAACCCCCTTTTAAAGACGGAGTAGATTTATTCAAAAGAAATTTCAATACAATCCCTAATTACATCATAGTTGAAAGATAAAACAAAAGTACTAACTGAAAAACACTGCTAAGCAATCGTGAGAATTATATTACGATATTCAGACATATTTGGACCAGTAATACCCCCATTTTGGAAAGGAGTATTTTTTCCAAGTTGACATTTGGATACGGCCCCCAAGTATGTCGTACTAGGTTGAGATACAAAAATGAATCGAGATTGTTAATGGCAATGGCATAAATGCTGAATAAAATATGGTTAATTTCAGAGAGATAGGGTCAACATTAAGAAAGATATGGCAGTTCAATCCCACATACACTTTTTTTCAACAGGCAATATATTTTTCTGATAAAATTTCATTTGAATACCACCTCCAAATACACCATATGGTTGGAATACAACCACGATCTTAGGTATTAAAAAAAGCAATATTTTATCACGTTTACATAGATTGGTTTAATAACAAGGGAGATATAGCGATACAAATACACCTACCCCCATTTTTAAACGGGGACACTTTTTTCAGTTGACATTTGGATATGATCCCCAAGTGACGTTATAAAGACGGGATACAGGAACAAATCTTGATAACACACAACTCTGCTACTATTAATGAATAATATATGATACTGTTTAGACAGATTAGACCAATAACAAAAAAGCTATGGCGATCATAATACACCGACCCCCATTTTCGGCAAAGTAAAATGAATGTCTGTAGTGGGATATATCGTCGGCTATAGTCTCCCTTTATAGCCATAGAAAGTCATCTCCTTTTTATCCAATGATCAGCCGGGCCCAGATGGAGTGCGAATCTGCCCCCATCCCCATCCCTTTGGGCCTGTGCGCAGAAAGGAGGTCGTTGTGCATATGAGATGCATTATATGTGGTATACGAAGGGACAAATCAAAGGGGAATAGAACCTATCTGGGGATGAGGGGGGGAGGAGTCTTCCTATGTATGGTTGGCCATCCCTGCCAGAATTCGTCATTTACAGGATGCCTGTAAATAATATATACCATGGTATAAAATGCCAAGCCTGCCATAATTCGTATTTACAGGGTGCCTGTAAATGCCAAGCCTGCCATAATTCGTATTTACAGGATGCCTGTAATTATTTTGTACCATGGTATAAAATCGCCAAGCCTGCCACAATTCGTATTTACAGGATACCTGTAAATGCCAAGCCTGCCATAATACGTATTTACAGGATGCCTGTAATTATTTTGTACTATGGTATAAAATCGCCAAGCCTGCCACAATTCGTATTTTCAGGATACCTGTAAATGTCAAGCCTGCCATAATTCGTATTTACAGGATGCCTGTAATTAATTTAGCCGTAAGTCGTAAATTTACGCCTTCTTATCATTTCCACCAATGATATGCGCTTTTACAAATTTGGTGCCGGGTTTTACGCAGCCTCCAAACAGGGCTATCTCCCCTCATGTCAGTCGATCGACCCTGCCCTCAGTAAATTATACAGGGCGAAACATTCGCCCTGGCAGTCTCCGCACAGTGAGTCTTCACCACGCCATGTAGCCTTTGCCAGATATTAAAAGTGCGAGATTATCCGAACTGCTCGGTATCGCAACAACTTGAATTAACCAGAATTAGTCAAGTACTTGTTCATCTCTTTACAACAAAATCATTTGGACTACATCAAGGCATGGGGCCTAATATAGATTGAGAGATCACTCCGTGACATCAATGGTCAAAATTTGGCCGCCGACAGTGATAAAACTAAGCCCCTTGATTATGTTATGACCGCTTAGCTTACCACATGGTGGGCCGACTGACCAGGCTTTCAGCGACTCTCGGCTAATTCCGCAATGTTCCGTGGTGGTATGAGCATGTTTTAGGGAGTTAAATCATGATAATGTAAATGTGTTAAAAGGCGATTTTCGCTCGTGTGAGCACCCAAATCGAATGTCGGAATGTGTAAAGCAGCCAGCCATCTCACCAATGTGTCCATTCATATTATCCGGAAGTCTCCGGAAAATATTTTATTTTACGAGAACAATTCACACAGCTTGAATATATATGTTCATTCGTTCATAAATCTGGATCTAGTGGACGGATTTCAATGTTTTTTTGCACCAAAAGGCATCATTTTCCGAGCCTGATTTCCTGGCTACCATGATTTCCAATATACAGCCATTATTTACAGATTGGTCGGTTTACGGTTGGTTGTAGTTTATCTCCGCCCAGATTACTGTAACCATGCAAGTTCCTTGATTGCTGTCAGTGGCCAGACCTGAACACATAGGACAGGCTGAGAGCAATAAACCAGCAGTGTCAACAGATTAAGACCTCATTATCTAGCCTGCTTGCTTTGATATTTCTTTGAGCAGGGTTCTAAACGGATTAAACACAGACGGTGGTAGATGAGACTGATAAGATGTTATTCCTCCATCTACAGTAAGCTCCATGATCAAGGCTAATGGTCGTTTGTTTGAAAACAAATCAACGATGCTTGCTTTGTCGGAATTAAATGTTCCCGCACATTTACATCTGCAAAATTATATATCCTCGTATTTAGTATGTGGACTGTTTTTGGCTGGTAAAATTCAGGTTTTGTGAAATGATGTTTTGGTACATGGCTATATGTAAATTGACTGAGGGCAGGGTCGATCGACAGGCAGAAGGGAAGATGACCCTGTTTGGAGGTTGTGAAAAGCCCGGCACCAAATTTGTAAAAGCGCATATCATTGGTGGAAGTATATAAGAAGGCGAAAATTTACGACTTACGGCTAAAATGAATTACAGGCATCCTGTAAATACGAATTGTGGCAGGCTTGGCGATTTACAGGCATCCTGTAAATAGGAATTATGGCAGGCTCGGCATTTTATACCATGGTATATATTATTTACAGGTATCCTGTAAATACGAATTGTGGCAGGCTTGGCGATTTACAGGCATCCTGTAAATAGGAATTATGGCAGGCTCGGCATTTTATACCATGGTACAAAATAATTACAGGCATCCTGTAAATACGAATTGTGGCAGGCTTGGCGATTTACAGGCATCCTCTAAATACGAATTATGGCAGGCTCGTCATTTTATACCATGGTACAAAATAATTACAGGCATCCTGTAAATACGAATTATGGCAGGCTTGGCATTTTATACCATGGTATATATTATTTACAGGCACCCTGTAAATGAGGAATTGTGGCAGGGATGGCCAACCATACCTATGCATTCTGTCAGCTTTTTCGGTTCGCATAACCAGTACAGAATAGCACTTGAGATTGTAGCAGTATACTATGTTGATATTTTCTGTATACTAAATTCTCAGGTTCGAGTTGTGGATCGACCTGTCCCATAAGTTTCACGCACCTGACGACGGGATGTTCCTGTTACTATTTCCCTCCCTCTGACGAGATGGCTTCAAGCCAGGAGGCCGCTCGCCAGGCCTGTGGGACCATGGGAGCTACTTTGCTATCCATCGAGACAAGAGAAGAGTTCAATGCTCTCAGACTTCACGTCATCACAGATAATCATGGTAACTGGTACTTCTCGTTCTCATTCCACTTCAATTCTGATAACAGCCGACCAGTCCTGAGAATTCTTTGCTCACAATGGTGAAGGACGGTAGCGGGTCTGTGGCTTGACGATAGGAACATAATGATGTCTTGCCGGTATCTCTTAGAACTTTTGATCTCTTCTCCATTGTAAGTAACTAGACTATGTTGATATGAATATTTTAATTTCATTCCTGTTGGATTTTAATGTTTATATTGTCGTATGAGTAAAGCTGTTTGATTATGGATACGGAAATTCTGTTTATTGTAGAACACCAGTGATTCGGTCCCATAATTATACCAAACCTCTCCATGCCAGGGTTCCTCAAATCCGACGATCAATAGTAGATCCTATGACTGATAACAAAATACTACCTTAACTTGTATGATTGATTAACGAAAACCTTGCACAGCTTGTGTTTAACTCGGCTAAGCTCGAAGCTATCTAGGTGACCGTATGAACATCATGTACCGTTTTCAATTTGAACAGTACAATCAAAGCGTCAACGACTTGGACATTCCTTTACTTTAAGGGAATGTAAAAAATAACCATGAATTCTTGCCGGCACCATAGAAAATTGTTCACCGCTGTCGCTTACAAGAAATGGCTTATGCGTATTTTTCATATCCGTTTTTGGCTTTTCCAAGACAACGATATTGTGCAAATGTCTTATAGCACAGAAAATCATTGTGGACACTGGCTACCTAATGGATGACGGACCTCACGCTTCTTTATGTGACAGAAACTACATGTGAATCCATATACTACAGTGGCTCATAGTTTGGGGATAGTTTTAGATTCCTTGATTGTATTTGTCTTTCCCATGAAATAAACTGAATTTTCATTTAATTTTCCCTATGTTTTTGCTATTTTGTCACATTTTCTTGCGATTTCGCTTCAAAAGATTTCTTCATTCACTCTCCTCGATTCACTCATCACGGTGAGAATGTTTCCACCGGAGTGCGTATATTTACAAACGCTGTGGGATTGTTTACACGCGGAGAAAATATTTACACTGCGGTGGAAAGAGTTTACCCCGCAGTGAGAATGGTTACTCTGTGGTGATAATATTTACACCGCGGTAGAAATAGTTTGCAACGCCATTAGAATGTTCCCACCGCGGAAAAAAAAATATTTACACTGGGATAAAAATAGTTTAAATCATGGTGGAAATAGTTCACACTGCGGTGGGGATGTTTTCACTCTGGAGATAATATTAACATCTCGGTGGAAATAGTTCACACCGCAGTCGGAATGTTTACGCCGCGCTGGGAGTGTTTACACCACATATATACACACAGCGAGTGAAAATAGCTTACACCGTGGCGGACCCATTTGCACCACAGAGTAAATGCTTACGTCGTGGGGATAATAATTACACCGCGGTGGAAATAGTTTACATGCCGGTGGGAATGGTAATATTAACATCGCGGTGGAAACAGTTTACATCGCGATGAGAATGTTTACACCGCGGTGATAATATTTACAAAGCGGTGATAACGTTTACACCGCGGCGATAGTATTTGCACCGCGGTGGAAATAGCTTACACCGTGATGGAACATTTTGCGCCGCGGTGATAATATTTATACCACGGTGGAAACAGCTCACATCCCAGTGAGAATGTTTCCAATGCGGAGTAACTGTTTTCCCCGTGGTCGAAATAGTTTAGACGCTGTGGGATTGTTTGCAGGCGAAGAAAATATTTACAACGTGACGGAAATAGTTTGCACCATAGTAGGAATGTTAACACCATAGTGATAATATTAATACCGCGGTGTTTCTTCAGTTTCCTCGATTCAGTTTATAGTTTTCGACATTTCTTGTGTCTTTTTGGAATTCAAAACGATTTATTGTAAAATTCGAAATTCCAAAAATGCAAGGAAATTGAAAAAGTGTAAAAAGAAACTATTTACACGGCTGTGATAATATTTACATCTCGGCGGAAATAGGGTACACCACAGTGAGAATGTTTCCACCGCGGAGATAATATTTTCATTGTGGTGGAATAGTGTATCCCACACTGTGGTGGAAAATATATACACCACAGCGGGAAGTAGTTTACACCGTGGTGGAAATATTTTCACCGCGAAGAAAATTTATGCAACGCCACGGAAATAATTTATACCGTGGTGAGAATATTTCCCTTCGGCGATAGATTTAACGCTGTGATGTTTCTTCAGTTTCAAAACTCAAAATTATTTATTGCAAACGCGAAAATCTTAAAACGGAAGAATATTAAAAAAGTGCCAAAAAACTATTTACATTGCGGTGATAATACTAACACCGTGGTTGAAGTAGTTTACATCACATTGAAAATGTCTATACTGCGGAAGAAACATTTACACTGCAGTGGAATCAGTTTACATCGTGGTGAGAAAGTTTTCACCGCAGAGAACATATTTCCACTGCGGTGTGATTGTTGACACACGGAGAACTTACCTGCACTGTGGTGAAAATAGTTTACCCCATGATGAGAATGTTTTGCACTATGGTGATGATATATCTACCGCAGTGAAAATGTTGCACCACGGTGGGAATATATACACCGTGGTGGAAATAGCTTACAGTGCACCGCTGTGATAATATCTACATCACGGTGGAAATTGCATACACCGTGTTGATAATGTTTCAACTGAGAAGTAAACGATTACACGACGTTAGAAATTGTTTACACAGCGGGGAGAATGTTTCCCCCGCGGAGATACTAACCTTACAAGGATACAACAGGGAATATGTGTGAGGCAAGCTATGTGGATATCAAGTAGGGAATGCATAGGACAGAATATGCGGGGATTGTGTCGGGCTTTGGTAATTCTCCGCATTGGACTGAGTCGTTACAAGAGCAGTTATCCACTCTCCCCATACAGGTTCATACTCCATCAAAATCCCATGTCTGCCTCACAAATTTCCCACATGTTGGCATAATGTAGGACACCCTTTCCCACTTAGAAATGCATTGTGCCATAACCATTTGCGCACGAGGGATTGTGAGGTATTTCTCCTCTCATGTGCCTTACTACTGCCTCACATATTCCCTATCATGCAGGTATCATGCAGGGACATGAAGAGACTCATCCCAGCTTTCGGTTGTCAGAATGACTGCCCGACTAGTTCTTCATATGTTTAAATGTTTCGGACATCTCCATTTTAAAAGAACTTTTTAAAACTAAAGTGTTGAAACTTACTCGTAAAGTTTTGAAATAACCGTTTAAGTGTGTCCACAGGGACAACACTTAAAGAGCGGCCCCTGTGGACACACTTAAAGGGTTATTTCAACACTTTACGAGCAAGTTTCAACACTTTAGTGTTAAGCGTGCAGTGGGACAGTCATTGGATTTTTGTTGGGCATGAACGTGATGTGAGGATAGTGGATAATTGTTCTTGCAACGACTAAGTTAAATATGGCGAATTTATCAAATACCTACTCAATCCCCACATACTCTACCCACGTAGCCTGTCCACCCAATCCCCACATGTTTCATGGTGTATCTTTGTAGGCTATTATCTCCGCTGTAGAAACATTCCCACTAAAATTACCAAAAAAAAGAGAAAAGGATTACTAATGTCGGCTATGAGCCACCGAATATTCCAGCAAAAATGACACATTATTATATTCATATTATATTATTATATTCAAGCTCATTTCGGAGCTGTATCATCGTCTGCTATTGGTTTGGCATGTTTTCAGCTCTGCAAACCAGCTGTGAAAATACTAACGCCATGTTCATTTGCGAAGTGAATTGAAATGATCTGTGGATCAACGAAAGTTAGGTTAGAAACATCACTACGAATCGAGCGACTCCCAAGTAACCATTAAATGAATCTATACTATTAAATACACGATGTATGTCTGTCCGTTTATAAATCTATAACCATGTGATGTAGAGATACCATATATCTATGTCATTGCAAAGATCTTGCTCCGGAGAGAAAAGAGCGAAAATGAAAAGGGCAGAAATATATTTGCATGTGGTGACGTCTTGCTAACTCTATGCAAGATGAACATATTTTATATATAATCGAGCAAAACACCAGCAAATATGGTGAGTATTCATAATATAGATTATGAATAAAATTTGAAAATGTTATGGTAGGATTCCTAGGTAAAATTAGGTTATTTAAGAAATTTATGCAGACGAAAATTGTTATTATATGCAGGAAACGCAAACCTTGGCTCTTTCACTCTTCGGCTTTCTAGTATATAAAATAAAATAAATCGGTAAACTGATGAGAAAAGTAGATAAGTATACTTTTCGTCCCATGGCATCCAGCTGTAGATAATTATGTTGCAGTTGTGATCTAAAATTCTGAATACAGTCCAAAACACGACCGTTTTCTGCATATATACTAGAAAGTCGCAGAGTGGGAGGAAGTACTGCGGTTTGAGTCTCCCGCATATACAACTTGCACTAAATATAAACTACTTAAGGAATCGTGGTGCGATCCTCTGGTAAACAAGTCCGACACTCTCGTGTCATTCTTTGACTATGTCATTAAGTCATCAATAATAAGACAGTTGTGAACATTCGGATTGAAGTAACCATCTTTCGCCAGGTTTAACGGTAGTCCTTTAACAAGCTCAATGCGCGGTAAGACTGTTTTCAGATCATCGTATAACCGCTGCCACTTATCGAAACAGAAAATTATCCTTTGCGGTGTGGATTCAACGTGTTCTTTTAAATCTTTTAGTAAATGACATACCCACATAGTTTTACCTGTGCCTGTAGAACCCACGACTATCATCGTAAACGGATGAATTAGCTTGTCATTCATGGCAGTACTTTAATAAAATGAGCGTGTAATAGCGCGCAGAGATTTTATATATTATGAATGCCTTCTTGTCGAACCCAGCTTGTAAATTTTATCGGCGATCCCACAAATTTCACCAACTTTTCTAAAGCTCCAGCTCTCCTCCTCGTTTTCAATATTTTTTTCGATTCTCCACATTGCGTCTTCGGTCTTATTAACCAATTGCATTTCCTGTTGGTAAAATGTTCCAACTATGGGTTCGTTTAAAAAGTCTGTTAGTTTGTATATAGATATGCCTTCGCGCTTAACCCGTTTAACGATTTTAAAAAGTTCTTCCGTCCATTTGGCTTGATAGTCTCTTTGAAAGGTATAACGTATATGCAAAATTCTGACTGTATCACCGACTTGAAATTTGAAGATTTGTCTTTTAATTCGTCTTGCCGTGTCAACATACATTTTTTTTCACACAACGGCTTCGTTGTTTTTGTCTAAACACCTCAACAAAAGTAAGTTACCCCCAAAATGTAGCCTCCTATTTTCCAAGATATTTCATCGATTGCGATGAAACTTCTCACACATCATCGGGCTAACCATGCCGATATTGGGTAACAATGATTATTCTATAGGTCGTTTCATGCCTGAATGAGCATGCGCAAAGTTCAACTCGGTCGTATTTCAAAAATTGCAATAAAAAATTTAAAATGATTTTTCGAATGCATACAGTCACCTAATCACAAATTTAACACCTTAATAAAGTGTCACAGCAGTCCATTATGGTTAATATCGTGTGTATCCACCACGACACTGTATCACTTGTCGGCAGCGATCTCGCATCGTGTTGATAAGGCGGGTGATCCGATGTTGAGGTACAGTACAGATCTCGTGACAACACAACTATACCGCGGCAATACTGCGGTAACAGAGCCCGGCAAGGCTTCTAGGTTACCGCGGGACTGCCCAAGATTATATCGTCAGCTGTGAAAAAAGTGCCGACAGCATACCACCCAATGACCGGTCATCGAGTTTTTAACAATGGCTGGCGCTCCATGTGGTTACTGGCTGGTCTCGACAGCATTGACTGGTGATTTACGGGTTTACAAAGGCTAGCGCTCCACGTGGCCGTGCGTGAATACAGGCCAGCTTTGTGGATAAAAACGTCCAGAAGTAAATCAAGATACATTACGTACTCATTTAAATAAAATAAATGGTAAGTGTTCACGATCACGTGTGCATGTTTATCATTTTCCTAATGTTTGGACGGCCCGGTAATGGAGTGCCGGTGTGCGTAGGCTACATTCCGTATGTAGGTTGACAGTAGTGCGTGATCGTTGATCACCGCTGTGGTATTTTTCGGCCTTGTTAATAGCTGCCAATCATTCCAAAGTGCTCAACGTGGGGCAAACATTTATATTTTAATGCTAATATTCATTTTTGAGTGTTTCATGTCGAGTCCTGGTGTTCGGTGTCTTGTACATTTCAATTAATTAGCTGCCAATCATTCCGAGAGTCTTGCGGTTCTGTTTAACGCCAATCAAGAAATGTTCACAGTTATGAACGTTAATCTTTCAAATGCGCAATAAGTCTGGTTTTGTTTTAATGCTAAACTATCGGTAACTAACCTCGAAAGCCTCGAATATTTATAGGTGGGAATTTCTAGTAATATAATGATTGACTCGCGTAAGTGTTAATTGGCCCTGCCGTGCAAAGCCAAATGCTGGTTTGTTGGCGAAACAGACGGACATCCTGTTCAACAAAAAATAACCGAAGAGAAAAGAATTAGGAACGGTTAATCAACTAATTATAAGAGACAATCGAATGATAACAATTGAACAGTCTTATTGTCGTTTTACTCAGGGCTTGACTTTCCCGTTGATTATTATTTCCGGGGTCGCGCTTGTGGAAACAAGCCGTAAAAATATCCCTACTGTCCGTATATTAAAATTTATTATATGCATGGCTGTAGCTTACAAATATTTATCTTTGAATATCAGTTAATAATTTGTATCAATCTGTATCAAGCCAGCGGAATTTTAATATGATCGTTGGTACAACAAATAAAATAAAAACGCACATGTTCATTAAAGATATTTACCACTTTTATTTATGGAGTATCGTTATCCTTCGTTTAGCGGCAGTCATCAGATTTCCCCCCGCAATAAATGTTGAATATACCAGACAGTGAATGTTGCGAAAATCAGTCTATCATACCCACTTGGTCTTTTTTGCTTGTTTGTGTAAAGAAATGAGGAGTGGCCTCACGCTAAATTTGCATATGAATAGTGTCGGTAGCAAGTCTTGGGAATTGTCACTGGGCTCAAACGGAAAATCACAAGAAAGGTGTACTCATTTAGTAAAGATAATATAACTGTATATGGGCGAAAGTGTTCCTCGTGATCGTCGAACGTCGATCGGGATTTCGAGAACCTCCCTAGTGTTAATTTGGATTAATTTGTACTTCCGTACACGACCAAATGTTCGTCTTTTGTCGAAACAGACGAGCATCCCGTTTAACAGGGAAATAACTGAAGAGAAAACAATTAAGAATGGTTAATCAACTCATTATAAAAGACAAATGGATGATAAAGTCGTGAAAAATCTTTATTGTGGTTGACTGTTCTGTTGATTTGTATTTCCGGGTCGTGCTTGTTGAAACACAAGCCGGGCCAGAGCCGTAATTAAAATGAAACACAGCACCCCTTCCCCGATCTCTCCGTATGATAGAATTTATTTTATGTGTGGTGTTCATCGTATACTGGTACTTATCTTTGAAACGTGGCAACTTTAACTCACATACATGTAATGTGTAACCGAAAGGCCGGTACTGCAATTGTAATTGCTTTAACGCGTGACTAAAAACTTGCACAGACGGACATTTTATAAATTCCGTTCTTTAACACGTCATATCAAGTTTTGCAGCTAGCAAAATTCTGATGTGATAGTTTGTTCAATAAATAAAGTAAATAAATCCGGCTAGCTGTTGTATTATTCAGAAGGCTCGCGGTATTCACAGCCGATAATATACATATGCATTCCCGCGGTAACATAGAGGCGTTTCCGTGTTCTGTTCCCGTTATCGCGGTACTTCTGAGTGTATGCATAAAGACATGCTGGCTGAATAGCGGCTCGTCAACACGTGCCGTCGACGGGGCGCCTTTTGTTGTCTCGGCCGACTATCGAGGCGTGAATGGATATTATGGAGCTACATTTCGTCTGTACTTACGGCGCCTGCAGACATAACGGGGGGTGGTAATTAGTCTAGTGATTAGGCTTAAACTGTACCGCGATAAGAGTGCGGCAATTGCCGCGGTATAGTTGTGTTGTCACGAGATCTGTACTGTATGGCTAACCATTCCTATTGAAGCAGGCGACTTAGGTCATCAAGATTCGACTCTCTTCCTACTCTAAGGTACACAGCACGCTTCAATTGATCCCACAGATGCTCGATGGGGTTGAGATCCGGAGAGCTGGGCGGCCATTGCATCCGCTCAATGCCTTCATTCTCTAAAAAAGCATTGACCGCTCTCCCCCGATGTGGGCGCGCATTGTCATCCATAAAAACGAACCCATCGCCAATGGCACCGGCATGCATATGGCATCACCTGTGGACGGAGCACCTCAACAACATAGCGATTGGGATTAAGGTTTCCATCAATCGAGATGAGGTCCGTCTTCCCCGTAGCACTGACGCCTCCCCAGACCATCACGCTGCCTCCTCCAAAGGGAGTCACAGGTTGCACACAACACTCCGCATGTTGCTCACCACGGCGACGCCACCATCAATATGACGAAGACAGGCACGGGTTTCATCGCTGAACAGGACGTTTGCCCACTGCTGTCTCGTCCATCGGGAATGTTCTCTTGCCCATGCGAGGCGCGCTTGCTTATGACGACACAGAAGTGCGGCTTTCTTGACCAGACGTCGAGCACGTAGGCCAACGGCTTTCAGGCGTCTCCTTACGGTCTGGTCACTCACCCTCCTTGCCCCGGCTCTAGCAGCTGCGTGCAACTGATTTCTGATTTCTGTTGCTGAAATTCAGAGTAAATTCTTCATTTCAAAAAGATATTGGGCTATGAAAGGGAAATCGATTGATCCGATGATAGACTTCATTGCAGACAATTTCATGCACGTCCAATTATGCTTCATACCTGAGGGTCACGTTTGAGATGTGTCTATCTTGCCTCAGAGTTGTTACCTTGGGTCGCCCACCTCTCGGCCTATCTTTCACCTCTCCCGTATACCAAAACTTGTCCCGCAATTTCCTGATGGCATTTAGACTGACGCCCATTCTACGGGCAACTTGTTTTACTGGGGTGTTAGCCTCCAAAAGTTCAATTGCGATGGCCCTATCCATATTTGATAGCCGCGGCATGGTTGAAAAAGCCAGACAGTTCGACTACTGTGAACATGGAACATCGGACTGAATTGGACTACTGTGAATCTTGTACACAAGGACAGTATTCCGTTCTGTGACAGCAATTCATGTATGCACGTACTTGATCATTTCAGTCAGTGCAGATCAAGGTGTCTGATTGCCTTGCAGTATTCCCCATGCCCGGCATGTGAAACGGCGCGAAATTTCCAATACTCCATGTTGAACATTCGTTACATTGGCCTTGTTATCAAGATGCCAACTCGCAGCCGACAAGTGATAAAGTGTCGTGGTGGATACACACGATATTAACCATAATGGACCGCTGTGACACTTTATTAAGGTGTTAAATTTGTGATTAAGTGACTGTATACATTCGAAAAATCGTTTTAAATTTTTTATTGCAATTTTTGAAATACGGCCGACTTGAACTTTGCACATGCTCATTCAGGCATGAAACGACCTATAGAATAATCATTGTTACCCAATATCGGCAAGGTTAGCCCGATGATGTGTGAGAAGTTTCATCGCAATCGATGAAATATCTTGGAAAATAGGAGGCTACATTTTGGGGGGAACTTACTTTTGTTGAGGTGTTTATATCTGCTGGTGTCCGACCTTGAAGTGATCTGTGTGGTCAATGAGTATAACTCCATATAAGGTCTTCTAAAACTTCTGCTCATCTAAATAAGGTTTGACCCATCTGTTATTAAATTCTAATTCAAAATCCCAACGAATCTTCTTTGGCAATCTTTTACCTTCAAAGACTCGTTCTAGACCAGCGATGATGAGATTTGTCCACTTCGAACAATGCTGGATACTCCGCGTATGCAATGCAATTAACCGCTTCCTTAAGCGGCTGTGAGAACGTCACTTCTAACCGTACGTTTCCTGGTCTTAGGAGCTGTAGGTTGTCGCTCGCTGCACAGGTGGGATCAAGGTTAAAGGCGTATAGGGCGTATCCGTGAGAGAAATCAACCTGGTCTAAGGTATTCCCGAAATCTTCCCCAAGCTGACCAATAATGCTATAAAGGCTTAGGTACGGAGTGGTGCATAACGACGTGTTCACGTCGTCCTCATATCTAGTTTTTACATAGTGTCCGGGCGTTGTCGCACCGTCTATATTCACCGATAGACTACTGACTTTAAAGTGATGAAAATTTAGGGGATTCTTTAAATAATTTCCATTCATACCTTCTGATGTTACAAAACCAATCACAATTCGACTCGGATATATCGATTGGAACAGGTTGTCCTAAAGAAATTGTATTTGTCCCGAAGTAAGAGTTGACATCCTGGCCTCCGTCCGAATGTATGGATATTTGGCAGTGGTCCTATTCAACGCTGTTGCGTGTCCCACAATCACTCCTGGATTTAACCGCAGTTTCTTTACTTTCAAACTGATCTCTTCTATCTTCAGTTTATAGTCGACATTTTCTTCAACCGACATGAATATGAACTTATACTTTTCTAATAGCCCGACAGTCCTACCCAGAGCGGGAACCGTTCCGTCTAGGTCCAATCCCTCATCTTGACCATGAAATTGCGATTTCAATTGTGTTTCCTTAGCGTCTTCGCCATAGTTTAGCATTATCTGTATATAGGCCTTGTAAGCATAATTACTACCCATTACTGGCAAGAGCTTTCCTTGAATAGACACATCCACTTGGGACCACATAGTCTGTAACAATACGTTTATGGGCATGCACTTTTCGTCTATTGCTAATACGGTTCCATCTTTGTGTAGCACCCTTGCCTTGACGTATAGCCTTGTCGATTTCAAATCTGTATAGTCCAGTCCATTGCCGGCTATTGTAAACTCAACCGACGCTTCGTCGGTGATTTGCGATGATGGTCTAATGTCAATGACATGTGTCGCAGCAGCTGCTGTCTGCACGGGAGATAATAAAAATAGTGATAATTGCGCGGGCTGTCCCTCTGTGAACTCTTTGACGGTTATTAAAGCCATATTTCAATGTTTGAAGATGCTTTTATCTGCTCGTCTCCTTCGTTTCCTACCACTGGAACTGACAGATGATATAGATCGTTTCGTATTTATAGGTTTGTATTTTTATTTCTTACAATTTCTGGAATAATGTATGACTTTAGGCGAGATAATCATCCCCCGCTTTGATTTTTCGAATAGTCTGACGGTGTGAACTTTCCTTCTACTTCGTGTTTATAAAACCGAATCCACTTTCATATATCAGGTGTGTATATCGGTTTCCCTGCCATTTCTTGAAATGAAGAGTCACAGATACTAACTTCGTTAGGAATGATGCGATCTCTCCGTGTTCGTCTTTTATAACTATTTCGAGATAACGTACGTCTTGCGAAATGACTGATATATAGTATGGTGCCGTATATGTCCTCATTATACGTTTCTTCTCTAGGTTTGAAGCGTCAATACTGCGGAGTAAAGATAGGGTTGTTTCCCCTACACTTGAATAACTACAATATTACAACAGACCCGCAATAAGTTTGCCGCTTTAAAATTTGCTTATCGCTCAAAGAATATTTCGGCTAAAGCAACAAGCCAGGTACTGTCGATAGCAAGGCTCTTGTTTACACCAACTCTGAAATGTTACGGTTTGTTGTCGGGAAAGGCTTCCTTAGAGTCGCTGCTGGACATAACAACGTATTTGTCCATGCTTTTCGTTCAGATGCACTTATCAATTCGTAGAGACAATTGCTGAAATAAAGCTCTTAATCGAATGTTCTACTTCCGACGAACATGTGGACTCATTTAACGTATAAACCGAGACTAAAATTATCATAGGTATGACGAAAGATAACTAGCCACGAGTCCGACAAGTTTCCATTTGTTCGTTCATTTGCGGTTGTGAAAAGGATGGAACTGTGTCTACCGTATTATTCGCTTCAATTTATACACATGACCATACATTCCCCTTTATATATTTAAAATGCTCTCGTGTCAAAATTTTTCTCTGACGTCATTCTTGACCTTTATAACCATGTCATTATGTAACGACAGCTTTAGTAGAAGAGTATCAGGCTTTATTCCCATATAATTGATTGATATAAAAGACTACTCACACTTTATTTTATATTAACTTCATTCCATTTTTATCGTTTCTATACAGTACACAGATATATGCAATACATGGATTTTTTCTAACATTTCTACAACCATTGTAATATTAATACACAAATATCAAAAAAAGATATGATGACTTATACTTGCCATTCATACATCCTTACCGTCCATTCCTTTCTTCACAGTCCAAAACATGTGGGCACAAAATCAAGCCCTTCAACGATTACAGTTATTGTCACAAAGGTATATGTAACGCGTTATCTTGGTTCCGCATCTATAATTACATTCCACCTGTACACTATTAATTAATTATTGAAACAATCCCGATGTGTCATCCACTCGTTAGATAGTCCGATACTCTCCTGTAACGTTGTCCTCTCACTGCATGAGGTTTTTCACACATTCGGTCAATTCGTCTTTCCAGGCTTTTTTCTTCAACATCATCTGTCGCCATGCTTTGCTGTTGTATTTCCGACATTCTATAGGTAACAAGTCGTCACGGTTTACTGTTCGATTAGAAAACTCATCTAGTAAACGCCTTTCATCGATCAACTTCAGTGCTGAATTTATGTGGGAGTCGACGTGAAAGTCTGATGGTTCCATGATGCAAGGATGTTTTTCTTTTTTGACTGGGGTTGTCCGTTATACATCCGTCACACGTCTCCCTCCTCAGCTTGCCAATAATCGGGATTAGCGATTCTGCGTAACAGTTCATTGATAGCTCTCTCGTATCGTTCTGGTCGCATGGTTTCTTTTCGTCTATTACATATATATCTCCTCTTCCTCCACATCAGCTTCTGCTGGTTCCGCTTCAAGGTTTATACCTTCAACATGTTTTTTAAGAGATTCCCACGTCATCACATCGAAAGTAAACCCATTTTTTGTTGGGTAAAGTATACCCATCATCTGCCAATCTTTTACCCTATTTCTGACGTGCACTTTCTTTCATACCTTAAATTGAGAATACGTGATATATATGTTACCGTCCAGCAATATGGGTTCCTCGGTAAACACGTTGTTCTCAATAAGCTCGTCTATCTGCGGTATTACTTCTTTAAGGCTCCTGAGAGCCTCTGCTGAAAGTTTGACTGTTTTCGGACTTTCTAATTCATCGGCTGTACCCACTATTTCGCCAAGGCATTCATCGTTGTGCCTTGTTAAGCACAGCGACATTCCGTTGCCAATCTCGTAGACGTCTGCATTATCCATATCTCAAGATTCTGTTCTTATATATGCGCTAGAAGTTCTTTTTTTATTGTGCGCGCGCATTAATCATTGTTCAAGGAGCCTCCATTCTCTTCGTCCGCCCATTTATGGTGATGCGTACGAGCATCAATACATATGCGTTCTTCAGTCTGAGGTTACCTTTCACCATATTAGTCTTTTACTGCACTGTTAGCGTATGCATATGTGACGCGCTCGTGACTCGCGCTATGATATACGATGAGACTTTTGGCCTAGTCTTCCTGTGTACGTAATAGTCATCCTTCTGTTGCCCTATAGGTATTCTTATGTTTCCTAAGCTGGATTTGTATCCATCGACCGACGTCATGGTTTATCATACCTGTAGGTGTACTCAACCATCGTTGTTTGTCGGTACGCCTGCTCTCGCTTTGCGGTCTGGTCCGCCTACTAGGTGACTCAGACGGCCGTTCAATCCATTTTCGCTGACCTGGATTGTAGCCATGCGTTACGACGATCGACGGTTGACTTCACGGTTTAATAATAGCTATAGGTAACCTTCACCTTGTGGTCTAAAACACCTATTAGGCATACCCGACGCTGGTCCAGTCCACCTAAAAAATTGACTACTTATACGGAATTCCAATGATTGTATAATTCGGCGAAGTCAGGATAATGGCAGATAAAAACACCAATCGTCTTTTTGCTTCAGCTTCTGTGGAATCTGCCAATGCTGTCCACTACAGAATAACGGGATCTCATTCAGGCATCTTCTGGTTGATGTGACAGGTTCTGTCCTGAGGACGATCGGGAGATGGGGCGAATGGAATAAATTGGAACACTAAAAACAAATAACCATTCAACTCCAGATCAGTAATACAAAGTATTTTTATTTTCTCTACTAAACTGTCTTTCTAGAACTCATCAAAGACAGCTTCACATACAATGTTATAAATCTGATGTTCATCCAGATATAAGGCATATACATGTAGATGCATATCAACATATTTGTTCATGGGCATTTAGAAATCCGGCTATATACAACGCTATTCTATGGATAACAAATTCTCCACAGTAATAAAGAAGTTGTTATCCCATAGCCTTGTGTTATGACATCTTCAGGAACAGAATGACAGTATGTATAGCATCTGAACATAGACCAGTGGTTTATAAATACTGGGTAGATTAAAAATTTTGCATTGAAGTTTTTTTATCATCATGACCGATGTCATTAGCAGAAGAAGAGAATTATCCGGTGCGAAGGTGGTTGCTGTGTCGTATACATGAGATTGATCTAATCAATACCCCTCGGCTATCCCCAAGTGATTGATAAGTGTTAAAATTTGGTAGTTATTTCTCCAGCGGTTTTCCCTAAAATGCGGTAACGGTCGGACGTACATGGCGACGACAATACCCTGAGGACAAAATGGTCGAGGGGTAAAAAAAGGGTCATAACTCCGAAAAAGGGTCATAACTCCAAAATAAGGGCAGAGAGGAAGTAGATTAATATGTTTTAAAAATTTGGTAGGTGTCGTGTGCATAGTTCTTCATATATAACTGGTTACATTCAAACATATTCAAGATTAGTACATCTGAAAAGGGACATAACTCCATAAAATAAGGGCTGAGACGATGATTTTTCTTGTACGCTTTTAGGATACAACTAGATAACTTAGTTTCCAAAATTTAGCAGCTGTACCGAACACGGATCTGCACATATAACTTGTACATTCAACTACAGATCAGAAAATCGGAGATTATTACATCCGAAATGGGCATAACTCCATAAAATATGGACCGAGACAACTAATTTTTGTGTAGATATCTAGACTACAACTGGATAAAATAGTTTCCTCATAATTTGGTAGCTGTCCCAAACACAGTTAATTATATATACTGCTTATACATTCAACCATACATTGTATATCACAAAATCAGAGACAACTGCACCCGAAAAGGGTCATAACTCTAGAATACAACAATATAAATAAGTTTCCAAAATATAGTAGCAGTATCGAACACACTTCTGCAGATATAGTTGGTTACATTCAAGCATATAGGACAGAAATATAAATTAATATATCTGTAAAGGGGCATAACTCAGTAAAATATGGGTCGAGAGAAGCCACTTTCGATAGGCGCCTGATTTAGCGCTAGATAAATAAGTGTTCAAAATTTGGCGGTTGGTTTTGCCTAGAATGCGTTAACGGACGGACGGACGGAAGGACGTACGGACGGACGTACGTACATGTCGACGACAATACCCCGAGGCCAAAATGGCCGAGGGGTAAAAAAAGTGGCATGACTTGGTCTCATATGTCGAATTTGTCAGGTTTCGATCGGGTTACAGATGAAATCTACAACTTTTGGCTTTAAAGGAAACGAAGGAGTCGATTTACCATAGCGAATCTGGGGTGTATGAATATGGACGGATTTCGGTTTACCATTTCAGGACAACAGGCTTCACCTCCCATCCAGCTGGAGTGTAATAATGCAGCGAGATCATGTGTCTCAGTTTATACATTCATGCATGTGCAGATATCCAGTGGCAGCTATCGAGTCAAGGCCTCGTTTGAGAGAAATAAAATGTTTATTTCCATTTTTATCAATATTTATAGAGAAACTGGAAATTGAGCTTTTTTTCCAGTATAAGTAGATCTTTTGCGACATCTGCAGAAATGAGACAACACAGCTGTATTTTAATGATGATCCATCAATATAAAAATATATAAAATACTTTTCGGACGGGAACAATTATCACTGGTACATAAATTGAATGAGCATCAATGCTGTTAATAATACTTGGCAGTGTTATCCACAGGTGTTTGTCAGCTGAACTACCTGGGGGTTATGGTCAACGATAAACGACACAAGGTGAATCACTTCCCCTCAACCTCTGATATTATCCGTGTACATTTTCACAGAAATCTGTTTAACGGTACCTCTTTATTTCGCATCCTAATTCATTCCTTAATAGAGGCTTGTTGTGCATGCTGTCACCCAAAGATTCTTGTTATCCATCAAATATGGGCCGTAAATCATCCAAAGACGCTGAATTTCAGCAACCTTAAAAATACTGTTACAACTTCAGCAGAACTTGGTAATCACTGTTTTATTGCAGTTCAGCGCTCAAGGCCAGACTTGACGCTGATTGGTCAATAAGTCGAACAACAAGAACAACAACACGTGCCTTTATGCTATGGCGGAATTGCAATACAGGGCTCTTTTGTTGCTCTGACTGTCGTGTGACTGTGTTTGATAAAAAGTGAATTTCCCTTGAAATATAGGTTTTCGAGTTATTTTATTGACCAATCAGCGTCAATCGTGGCCTAATCTACGCCCGGTGATTCCGGGACCACATGGAAATGCAGGGGCAAAGTTTCCTGAAATCAGGGGCATTGACTAATAAATGCCCAGTGTGACGTCCAGGGCTTAAAAAAAAAATCCCGTCAAATGTTGATCTGCTTAACATTTTCGAATTCCATTCCAGTTTTCCATGACCTGCAACAAAATTTGACACGAAATTCCATTACTTTCAAGACTTTTCTCTGGAAAATGTGGTTTTCACGATCCGCCATTTTCCTGTTTGGTTCTACACAAGTGGGGCTTTACGGCAGTTGTCGCTAAAAGCAAGCAGACAAAAGAGTGCTGACCTAATATCAGGCATGACCATAATAACATTGCATTACAGACAACTGAAAGTTTGGTAATTCTCATATCAGTCAAGGGAGATAATACAGCAGAAAAAAGCGTGAGCTGATCAGAAACAAAAGTTTTCTTTTGCCTAATTACAGGATTCAACTGACCATACACTATGTATCTTGACTAACCAGACAAGGATCAGATCAGATACCATACCAGTACATGTATAATTAGCAAAGCAATGTATCATACATATGCTAATTATTGTAACAAGTAAGAGACAGTCTTTTGTATTAACCATTAGATTGCCCCGATAACCAAATCGTAAAACTTCTAAACAACGTTTTTACACCCTGGAAACTCACAGGGTCTTATTAGACCTGCCCTCCTGGTGCCGAGGGTGACATCATGTAGGGTATATTCAAAGGCGGCGACTTTGAGGGGAGATGGGTATTAGTGTCATTTAAAGGTTCATAAAGGTCGACCCATCGGGTATTTAATAGGTCTATAATAATTTCTTTATTTCCTTTATTTCAATGAAATATTGTCATGGTTTCCTGGTAATAAAATATGATTGGACCATCTCACAGCAGGGGCATCGGAAGCAAATTGAAAGTGGTACGGCCTTACGAGGCAGGGGGGCTACTATCATAGCACTTCAGGCGAGTGTCGAGGGACCGCCTGGGCCCCGGAACCTCCTGGGGTCTGGATCCCCGGAGACGCGTTCAGAGCGATTTCTAGTGAATAAAATCACTCTACAATGAAGTGTATTTTTAGTTTTATCCTAATCCTTTTACCATGAAAACGCAATCGATGATGGTTTTCTGCGATGCTGAATTAGAAAAATATATGCATAGTTAAGTAAGCTAGACATATTCATAGCCGATATAATTATTATGGGCAGTGGTGTTAATAAATTCATTGCACAAGTTTGTTTTTTTTTGCGCAAAAGTGGTACGTTACCTGCCGTACCGCTTCCGACGCCCTTGCAGAGGAATTAAGTGTCATATACTATTTGTTTTGCCCCTGGAGATAGACCAGCCCAGTCACCACTTCGAAAACTTGAGATCAATGATGACGGCATATTTGTCAGTCAATTTCACTGGTCATTGAAAATGTCAACAACTAAAGAAATGTCCCTTTCGTTTCTGTTCGATCCAGAATTCTGAATACTTCAACGTAGATTATATTTCGACCCTTGACACACATTGACAGCTGGGCCATCACACAGAGAAGAGATGGAACTCTTAAACAGGCTAACATTATATCTTTTCTGTTACAAGTAGTTTTCCCTGCACCTCACCCTCTCTTTTGCCATCGTGATATGACTGAATATTTTTTGAAAATGACGTTAAACCCTATTCACTCACTCACTCTTTTCATTAACTTCAAAATACAGCAGTAATTCAATCACAGAAAGTGAACTTTTCCACCAATAAATCAAGGGGTGATCAAATTTATTAGAACCGGGAGTTAACAAAATGGTCCAAAATCATGCAAATAATCCTTTCTTAGTAATTTTACTGATTTTAGAAGGGAACAACTGATTCAATTTTGTCCACAAAAATGGGGGTGATTGAATTCTAATAGGGTGGTTGAATTGTTAGAGGAATTACCGTACTGGTGATGGGAGAAAAACCTTGCATGAACAGCCCTCACAATTAACCACGGCAAACGGCATTTGCCGTGGTAAATGCTGGGGTAAAATCACTCAGCGATGGCACTTTTTTGCCCTGGGTCGCAACGTGACGTTGTTGTTGTTGTCAATAAACAAAATAGGGTCGATGGTAAAATACATCTCCTTGAACTGCCTATTCTTGCGAATATATTTGGTTTTAATTAGCGAGACAGATCCTGATGTTGTGGTTGTCTGATTGCATTGTTTGGAGACAACGGTCGGCACAAATGCACTTTTCCAAGAACTGAAAGTCAGTCTGCAGGTCTTCAATTGGATGTCTGTCGCTCTCCAACATGAAGGTTATTCCTCCGCTGGCGTATTGTCGCAATAATATAACACAGGCGATCGCATATGCGAAAAATGCTCTAGGGAATGGTGAGGGTTACGATGAAAGGGAATTCACATAAAGGTAGTATTATGTATTATTGTATTATGAATAGCATGGTAACCTGAAATAGTGAACTGAGTAGTAATTTTAAATCAATTAATTACCACTAAATATATTATATACTCCATTTTTCATACATTACACAGAAGATAATTTGCCAGATATTTAGAGTATCGTACTCCACGTAAGCCGCTGCAATTGCCATTCTCCTGTACAGTGGTATTTCTGAAAGTCTTCGTCAAACGCTAAAAGGATATCAGCGACTGGATGATCGGACCTGCACACGTGATTCAGCAAGCACGAGATAAGAACATTTGACACTCCAAAAACACCCGTACGACTGAGCGAGGAATCAAGTATCTTTTTTGCATCATTTGATAATGGCGAAGCGTTCTCTTGGTGTGGATGACGAAGAGCCTACTAATATGCTACGACCCAAATACTTGGGAGAGGGAGCAATAGGTTGTGGGAGATATCTTTCAACAAAATACATTGCTTCTCTCGGGATCTTCTGCACGAATAAACGACACTCTTTATACTCTCTACATTAATGAAACATTATTACGCTTTCAGTGCAATGCATATCTATTTCATTGAAGAATCAGACACCAGTTTTAGAAAAAAACTTTCGCCATTAACACTCCCCGTCTCCCTGCTGATCTCACTATTTTAGACTGACCTACAGTCTGTCCGGACATAGAATTAGTTGGTACCCCTGACCCGTCCATAGAAATCTACAGAATGTAGCTTAATTCAGCATTGAGAGAGGAGAGACTGTATTGTAATCAGCGTAAGTAGTAGTATAAGGCTAAAAAAGGTAACATTTTGCCGGGGGAGGTAACTCTTGATTCCGATAGGGGGCGCCACCAGCTCAAGGTTATAGATTGCATCAGTATTGGCTGTGTGCCAAGTTTTGACCACTATAGGTCTGGTAACCTTTGACCTTGTATTCCTCCGCGGTGATGCGGTCATGTCTGGCGGTGATGCAGTCGCGGAAAAAAAGCTTCCGCGGAGAAAAAGTAGTCCCCAGACTTCAAATACGCTGCATGGTCCAATTGGGTCGAGTGAGGTATCAAAGTGAAGCATTCGTAAAGGGGCATCTGATGGGCTGGGTGTGGGGTTGAAATAGCGTCATTCTGCGCATGCGCGGTGGACAAAGGGTATGGAAATAGACGTTTTGGGGTCTAGGGCAGCCACTAATGGTCCGATGGAGTTGAGTGAGGTATCAGTGTGAAGCATTCGTGAGGGGGCATCCGATGCTGTGGGCGTGGGGTTGAAATAGCGTCATTCTGCGCATGCGCGGTGGACCAAGGGTATGGAAATAGACGTTTTTGGGTCTAGGGCAGCCCCTAATGGTCCGATGGAGTTGAGTGAGGTATCAGTGTGAAGCATTCGTGAGGGGGCATCCGATGCTGTGGGTGTGGGGTTGGAATAGCGGCATTCTGCGCATGCGCAGTAGACCAAGGGTATGGAAATAGACGTTTTGGGATCTAGGGGAGCCACTATTGGTCCGATGGGGTCGAGTGAGGTATCATTGTAAAACCTATGTGACGGGGCATCCGATGGGCTGGGTGTGGGGTTGAAATATCGGCATTCTGCGCATGCGCAGTAGACCAAGGGTATGGAAATAGACGTTTTCGGCATCTGCCTGGACAAGTGTCTCGGCCGTTGTCACCATTCTGCGCATGCGCAGACAGGGAATTGTGGGAAAAGGGTATGGAAATAGACGTTTTCGGGTCTAGGTGGGCCACTATGGGTCCGATGGAGTCGTATGAGGTATCAATGTGAAGCCTATGTGAGAGGGCATCTGACTGGGCTAGTCGCTCGGGCGTTGTCACCATTCTGCGCATGCGCAGACAGGGAATTGTGGGAAAAGGGTACGGAAATAGACGTTTTGGGGTCGACATGGGCCACTATGAGTCCTATGGAGTCGTATGAGGTATCCATGTGAAGCATTCGTGAAGGCGCATCCGACGGGGTGGGTGACACGTGGAACTGACGTCATTCTGCGCATGCGCAGTAGACCAAGTGTATGAAAATAGACGTTTTGGGATCTAGGGGAGCCCCTAGTGGGCCGATTGGGTCGAGTGAGGTATCCATGTGAAGCCTGTGTGAGGGAGCATCCGCCTGCACTAGTGTCTGGTCCGTGTTTGACATTCTGCGCATACGCAGACAGGAAATTGTGGGAAAAGGGTATGGAAATAGACGTTTTCGGGTCTAGGTGGGCTACTATGGATCCGATGGAGTCGTATGGGGTCTTATTTTGAAGCTCTCGTGAAGGGGCAGCCGCCTAGACTAGTGTTTCGTCCGTGTTCAACATTCTGCGCATGCACAGGCATGGAATTGTGGGAAAAGGGTATGGAAATAGACGTTTTCGGGTCTAGGTGGGCCACTATGGGTCCGATGGAGTCGTATGAGGTCTTATTTTGAAGCTCTCGTGAAGGAGCATCCGACTGGACTCATGGTTCGTCCAAGAGTGTTCAAGAGTCTGCGCATGCGCAGTCTGGCCGTAGTATAGAAATATACACGTGGGAGTGTGTTTGGGGTACTCAACCCCTATGGGTCCATGGTTGTGGTTTGGTGGTGCGGGTTCTGCGCAAGTGGGTGTGACGTCACTTCGGGTTTCACTAAAACTACCTCCGAACAAAGAAGAGTTCCAATTTTTCCTTAGCCTGGCGCTTATCCATTCTTCCGAAGCATCCATGTATAGAGGAGGGTCTCCGACAATATTACCATCTATTTCCCTATGTGAAATGTCCAGTGGGCAACCCTTAGTTTTCCACAAAACCGTATTGGCACGAAAAATACTTAATAAATATATTAAACTTAATCTATAGGTGTTGGACGAGTCTCCACTCGCCGTCTTCCTGGTCTTTACCCACACCTCGAACCTCACTTCACTCCACCTGTTGCTCTTGTAACTTGTAACTTCTCGTTAACCTAGACCAAAACATGCACTTGGTCTGTGGGCTGATTTCATTGGCTCTCTATTTTACTGCAGTGCTCTTGCATTGTTTTCTAGGCATTGATGGGTTACATTTGATCCCATCCTAGGCCACTGATTGGCTATTTTTCTCAGCCCATTCATGAACTGAATCCCCACATGTCCCACATTGGGCATTCATGCTCATACAGAAAACACGCAAGACAGAGTTTTGAGATCTCATTTTTTTATTCAGTGAACAACAACGTGAGAACAACCACGTGAAAAAACTGAAGCCCAGAACAGGGGGCTTTACGTGAAAAACCTTAAGCCCAGAACGGGACTTGTACATTGAAATGAACGGCAGCCCAGTCATATACGAGTACATCTCGGTCCTCGGCCTTGGGTACTCGTCAAACATGTGGACGATCGTCTGCATGGAATGTCCCCGACATCGATGGTACAGGTAAAACAAGCAATATTGTCCGCACACACTACTGGTCAGGCTTTGCATCGTTTTGGTATTCCAACACCACGTCTCTGTGCCTTGATCCATGAAGTCTGTTAAATCGGAATGGAGGGGTTGTAGGCCGTACGGGTCAAAGTATTCGCCCTGCTCTTCTGTCAAGTACACGGCCACCCAGTGTTGACCGGCTCGATCCATCGGGTCTGTATTCAGGACGTAAGCAGCAGGATACACACGGTCTAATGGGAACACGTCTCGGGCGAACACTCCTTGAAAGACCATGCGTGTCCCTAGGTCATTCTCCAGCACGGTGCGTATCTAGTCTGTATCCATGTTAGGTGGCAAAGTCACACAGGACGTTACGGCTTTTATCGATTTGAATAATGTTGTCAAACTCAGCGTAGCAAATCACATTGATGGTTTTCGGTAAAGGTGTCCCGAAATGCAGTTCCAAGCGTAAGTTGCCTTTCTTGACGAGACTCAGTTGATGGTCGTTGTCTAAGGTGGGGGTCAGATCGAAACAGAACAATGTGATCATATTTCCCTCGTCTTGGTTGATTTGGCCAGTTGCTGTGAAGAGGTTCAGATAGCTCCGGATGTAATTGGCTGTTCCAAAGTTAGGTTGTAAGGGGCGTGCCGGTACCTGTTGGCCATCCACATGCAGGGCCACGAAATTGATGTTGAACGCTTTTAGGTTGAACGGATTCCTCGAGAGTGTCCCATTATAACTGACGTTCTCCACACAGGCTAGGGTTAAACGCTTGGGCAAATCTCCCAGGAACAGGTTTTCTTGATTGACAATCATATTCCCTTTAGGGACGGAAAAGACCTTGGTCTGTACTCGTCGAATCGGGTACTGGGCTGTTTTTTTCTCCAAGGCTCTGATGTGCCCCAACTGTACACCTGAGCTCGGTTTCACTTAGCGTACAAACAGACTGGCCTCTTGGATGACAATGTTATACTCGAGGTCCTCACTCGGGGCCATCAAGGCAAACGCAGGCGTTGCGCACACTAGTCGTATTTTGACAGGTACTCCATTCAAGAGGTATCGGTCCTGCATGAATAAGTCCGCATGCAGACGTCCCATCATATCGACCGATTGACTCTCTGCTGTGAAATCCACTCTATCCGTATAGCCGTCGTTATCACGACTCGCTTCCATCTTGCCTGGGGTATCTCGGTAGAACAACGGGGCTGTCAAAGACGACTCTTTAGCGTCACGCCCGTAGGATAACAGTGTCTCGATGTAGGCTCGGTACGGGTACGTGTTCGTTGAGGCGCTCACCAGTTTATCACTGAGGGCTATATCCACTTGCTGGAATAGCGAATGAAGCCAGAGATTCACTGGACCCACGGGTGCATCTGCTTTGAGGACAGACCCATCTTTATTGGTGATTTTAGCTTTCACATATAGGTACGTATGGGCTAAATCCAGGTAGGTCGTATCTGCGTTGGTGATGGTGAATTCAATGGGGCCTGTGGCTGTAATACTGGAAAGGGGGAGATGTTCCACCCATTGACCCTCTTCGCCACTGGTCTGAGTAGGTGGGACGGTCCATAAATCAAATTCACTGTTGGTAGGACACGACTCGGCGTGGATGAAAGCCATGTTTAAGAAAAGATATCCTGGGTCTTCGATGTGCGTCGTCGCTGGGTCGGTCGTCGACTGGTGCGTGGTCTCGGTGATGCAGGTCTTTTATTCCCTACGGTGCGTTGTGCTTTGGCGACCAAGACGCCTACTGCTTCTTTGGCTCGGCGTTTCAGTGCTTCTTTGGGTGCCGCACCGCCCAAGATATCACCCGCGACTTGCAGTCCACTGCGTACCGCTTGTTTGCCGATCGCTTTGACTCCACGCGTCACCAAGGGGAGGAACGTTTTGACGATGTTCCCGAGTATGTTCCCCAGCCCTGTCCTCGTTGCATGCGTGTACCTGCAAAGACCGGAAAGCTACCCCCGGCCTGTTGGGCATAATAGTCCATATAGCTGCGTGCATCGCACTCGTAAGGCACCTTCATTATGCAAAGTGAACCGCTCGGACTTGACGGAAATGAAGTGTCAGCACCACTTCGCCACGCTCGAATGCGATCGGTTGACCGGTGTCGTCTCTTATATCGATGACGATGGAGCTAATATCGATCTGACTGACGGGAAGATAAACGATGTGCCTGAAACTGTGGGTGACTTGAGCTCCATACTTGCCTTTCACCGGCCAGACGCGTAGTAGAGGTACGTTGCTGTCTCCGACAATGTGTGCATCGACCACGTCTGAGTAGATGTACAGGCCATACATACCACCACGCATGTCCATCGGGATGTGGCCTATCTCGCCGGTGGGGCCAGCGTACCCCTGTAGATTGAAACCCAGCATTTGCTGTAGGGTAGGACTGATTTCGACACTCACGTTGGGGCTGAGAGTGAGACTGGCCTTGTCGTTGTGTGCGTTGTAATCGGAGTCCACGTGATTTTTCAAGGGGAAAGTTTTTATGGGTTGTGAAGTATTCGTGACGTCCCGTAGAGACTTATAATGCATCAGACTTCTCAGCCCACCCATGAACTCCTTGGGAGTATCGTATTGGCCTTCGGGTAGGGTGAGTCGGGTTTCTTGTCCTTCGTAGGTCACCTCGTACCACACTTCACCGCCTCGCACGTTGTACCACGAGAAAGGGTATTGGATATCCACGAGTCCACATTCCCAGCGTCCAGGTAAATGCAACGGTTGCGGTAACTGGGTCACGTACTTGGTCAAGGTGTTGTCAGGAAACACATCAGCCGAGCTGTTACTGGGTAGGGTGAGGTAAAACATGACGACTGAGCTTTGCTGCTGCTGCTGTTGGTTTTAATACTTCTCCCAGCCCTTGGGCGCTAATCGTCGTGATGGTCGCGGTGACTTAGATCTTGGTGGTTGCAGGTGGTGGCGTGGTAAAAGGGGTGAAAAAGTAGGTGCCCGCCGTGGTGGTGTTTTGGGGGGAGACTCCGGTCCCCACTCGGTTTCCCGAGAAGGTTGTGGAGTCTGTCGTTGTGCGTGCACCGGCGATTCACGCTGCATCCAGGCCCAGCGCTCGGGGTTCCCCACCAATTCCTGTGGTACATGCATGTCTTTCAAGCCTTGAGCGAAGGCCTCCCATCCTCGAGGATTCGTGTGTGACCTGCGTTGACGCATCAGGTCATTCACTAAATCCGTCATGTGGGTACCGGGGACCACCTGATTCTGTACCAGGAGTTCACCTTCATCATTCCAAGTCATGTTAGGATTCTGTTTCATCCGTTGTGATACCAGGCCAGCTTGTTTCTTGAACGATGCAGGTACACTCTTCAGGACTTCGTCTGCGACCCACTGTGGGGCTGTGGGTGGTACCCCTGGTAATGGTGCTGCTGCTGGGGTAGAGAGGGTTTTGTATTGGTCCATGAACGTCATGTACCGCTGAAGCGTTTCATTGTACTGTTGTACTTTCTCACTGTCGCTTAACCCCGGTCGTTGTAAGATCTGACGCATCTCTTCATCGAGTGTGTTGATCGTCTTCACCGTAGAGTGTACGGGGTACGGTGATTGGAGGTTTTGAAGGAGCCGAGGTTCGACGAGGACCATTTTTTTCGTGTGGTTCATTGTCGGCCGAACAGTCCACCCAATACTGGACCCAACACGGAAGCCGCCAACGGTGCTAAAATGGCCCCGAGAAAGCCGCCTTGCTGTAACACCTTTTTCTTTTGTGTTTGAGAGACTCGCTTCTGGACTAAGGTTCGCAGACCTGTCTTATGCTTGGCCAACTTCGCCTTCTGAGCCGGAGTCAGTGGTACGTTGCCTTTTAAGATACTGAGTCCAATCTCACACAGACAGCACACGAGAGCAGGGTCTGCGCCGCGTACAATGGTTCGAACCAACTCGGGTGGGGCCGTCTTCAATACACGGAGCGTCGGTGCATGTTTCCGTACTCGAGCAGACATCATGTACAACTGATGCTAGAACCCACAACCCAGCCCTTTTTATCTACCTACCTCGTGAATATTGAACAGAGACAAAAGTCAACCATGATGTGGTATTAATTCTTTTATTATCCCCAACATCAAACACACACCCCAGCTGCGGGGGAACCACTGTGGGTGTGTTTACATTATTTTTGCATGTACACGTGGTGGGTGTCTCCGAGAAAAATACCCGTCCGTAGTCGAAGGTGGTCAGGGGTGGCTTGCTTCAGGTCGAAGAGCATATACCCGTGCTGAGGGGTTGTCGCATCTTTAAAGGCTTCCAACGCAAACGCAGTGCGTCCAGGGTACATCTATCTCGCCAGGTGCAGCACTTGAGTGGTATCTCTCGGGTTTTTGAAGACCACCAGATAGTGGGCATTTAAGCTGATGTTCCGATGTTCTTTGTTTTTACTGAACAGATTCTGCACAATGTAGATGATGCTAAGACGTCGATGATGGCTGCCTTTGGTAAAGAGTTGGGTGACCCGCGCATCCGTCTCCGCCATGAGATCATCCAGAACCACCAAGGTGTCCGGTTCCAAATCGACCAGGTTGGGTAGCCCTTCCACGAACGTGATGTAGGGCATTGCTGCGTACGCCGCCTGCCATTCTCCGTAACACCATACGACTCGGGCAATGGGTGGAGTAATCATGCTGTCGGTGTGTTCGAGGAGCTTCCTGACGAAGTGCGTTTTGCCGGAACCCGTCGGTCCTGCGATGACGCAGGTGAAGGGATGTTGCCACCCGGGATCCATGGTTGGAGGTGTATCTGCTGTTGTGGTAACCCACTCTTGTAAATTTGGTACGAGTGAACTGGGGTCGTTGGTGCGTCGAGCTTTGGTACCGTTGTCGATGGGCGTCCACTGTGAGTGATGAAATCCGGTGGATTTTCAGACGTACTGGGTGCACTTGACTCTATACTCGATGTAGCCTGTACACGGGGGGTGATGGTGGTGATGACTGGGCTCGTTTCGGTCACGGGGTTGACTGGTGCTATCTGTAGACTGGTTTGACTGGCGGCTGGTGGTTGTGTCTTTGGTGGGATGAGTAGAGTGCTGAGATAGGCTTCGTCGTAAAACACACCTCCGTACAACACACTCAGCAGGGTTAGCAATATCACTACAAAGCCCAATTATGCTTTGCGCCTTTTGGGCGACGCTGTGTTCAGAGACGGTTGCACTGTGTTCATGGTCAAACGTGGAATGAAGGATGATGGCGGTGGTGTCTGGTTTTATAGTCCTTTCACCTGGTTGGCCGCGACCCATGAATTGAAGGAACTGGGCCAGCCTTGCCATTTGACGAAATAAAATTGGATGCCACCTCGACGTTCTGTTTTTAGGATGCGTTCCACCGTATAGTAGTCTTGCTTTGTTTTTACGACAGGTTGTAATTCCAGCTCGTAAAACGTCCCTAGCAACGGTTCCCCTTGAAGATCTTCCAGTTCATAGACTCGCCGTTGTCGGGGTAGGCGCCGTTTAATCAGGAAGTGCTCATCGCTCCAGTTGGGCAAGTAACTTTTCTCGAACTTGCCCTTGACTTTACTGATCCGTACGTGGTCCCCGACTTTGAACTCCTTCTTCGGCATACGCTGCGATTGTATGGGGTACAAGACACGCCGGACTTGGGCTTCATTGCGTTGGGTCACGGTAATGGGGGCTCTCTGTATACTCCGGTGATAGGCTCGATTGTAACCACTGACCAGTTTCAGGAGAACATCGATGTACCGCCTTGTATTCTTATAGGTGAAATATTTATACATGCGGCCTTTGAATGTTCTATTGAACCTTTCCACAACAGAAGCCTTGGTCTCGTTGTAGGTGTGAAAGAAGAAGACCATCTGTTTCTTGAGAAAGGCTTGGAACAGTCTGTTGAGGAATTCCATGCCTTCGTCGGTTTGCAAATACAAGGGTTTGCGCCCGGTCTTGAAGATGTCCTTGAACGTCGCTATGAGATTCGCCCCCGTTTTCGTCCGGATGGGTACCACCCACGCATACTTTGACAGGATATCGATGCACGTCAAGATATACCGATTCCCATCGTTGTGTTTGGCAAAGGCGCTCATATCGACCAAATCCGCTTGCCATTGGGCATCTAGTCCTCCCACGATGACCCGGTTCCGTAGAAAATGGCGGCGGGCAGCTCGATGTAAGGTATAGGCGTCTTGTTTTTTTAACCAATCTCGGACTTGGGCCCGTTGTATCCCCTGGGGTTTGGCCGCTCGATAGCGAGCCGACAATGCACTATAGGCCGCCGGACTGTCGGGACTGTAGTATAAGTTATCCAACACATTCTCCCAGCGCTTCATGGTGACAAAATGACAATGGACCCGGAGAGTATGGTTTATTTATAACGAAGTCTGATGTTCGGGTTCTACCACCGTTGTATATATCCTAGGTTGACTGAGTCTAGCCGGATAATCAATGGCATCGTCGTCTGGCTTATTGCTAGAAATTTGTTCATTGGGTTCAGCCAGCGCGTCCTCAATAGCACGAGACCACCCCAACTGAACAGCTGACCGCTCGTCCGGTGTAAACAGCTGGTCCACAATAGGCACCACTTTCTCCAAGTCCGTCCAAAGATCGGGGTCTAGGGTGAAGCTTTGTGTAGGATTGTGGTAACGCCCCACATGGGCAAAGAAGGGTCCACGGTGTACGTAGTTGGCGTTCTCGATGTGGATGAGGTCTCCGTCGAGCTCACCGCTCAACACCCGTTTAAATTTGGTCCAGCCATCACGGTGTAGGGTAACGGTAGTCGATACTGTCTCAGGGTCCGACCAGCAAACTTGGCGGTCTTCCACGATGGTGACTTTATCCTCATAGACGTGTAACCCCACCTCAGGGGTGAGGGGAAGAACGGCTCGTAGGACTGGTGACATGGTTGACGAAATGCCGAATGACACACACGCTGACTGTCTCTCGTATTTATGGTGAAGTCCCACTGTCATTACCACAGCGTTATGGTCAATAGGGCAAAAACCATGACGAGGCCAACGAGCCGTCGGTGGTTCCGGCGTGAGCGCTCGTGGTCCATAGCCCGGGCATCAAGGATGGCTGTCATAGTCCAGTAGTGATGAGTGATAGCACACCCCTCCATCGAGTCCACTCTGTCGAGGACCGCTTCTGTGATCTCTTTTAGGATCTGGCGTCGCCCCTCGTTGTCGTTGCCATCTGCTAGCATGGATCGAACCACTGCTCGGTAACCCGTGAGTGAATTAACCACGGTTGCATGCTGTAAAATGCGAGTCGCATAGGGATAGGTGTCCGTCATGGCTCTGCAACCGTAGGAATGGAGGTGTGGGATCCAGAGCAGTGTGTTTTATAGACCCTGTCACACATGCGCGCCTATACGTAGCTCTACGGGATACATGCATTCCATACATGCGGTGGAAACCCGGATGTTGAAAGTACATGCATAAGGTCTAAGGAAAAATTGGAACTCTTCTGTGTTCGGAGGTAGTTTTAGTGAAACCGGAAGTGACGTCACACACACTTGCGCAAAACCCGCACCACCAAACCTCGACCATGGACCCATAGGGCTTGAGTACCCCAAACACACGCCCATGTGTATATTTCTATACTACGACCAGACTGCGCATGCGCAGACTCTTGAACGCTCTTGGACTCTTGGACGAACCATGCATCCAGACGGGTGCTTCTTCACGAGAGCTTCAAAATAAGACCTCATACGACTCCATCGGACCCATAGTGGCCCACCTAGACCCGAAAACGTCTATTTCCATACCCTTTTCCCACAATTCCCTGTCTGCGCATGCGCAGAATGTTGAGCACGGACGAAACACTAGTCCAGGCGGCTGCTCCTTCACGAGAGCTTCAAAATAAGACCTCATACGACTCCATCGGACCCATAGTAGCCCATCTAGACCCGAAAACGTCTATTTCCATACCCATTCCCCACAATTCCCTGTCTGCGCATGCGCAGAATGTCAAACACGGACCAGACGCTAGTGCAGGCGGATGCTCCCTCACATAGGCTTCACATGGATACCTCACTCGACCCAATCGGCCCACTAGGGGCTCCCCTAGATCCCAAAACGTCTATTTTCATACTCTTGGTCTACTGCGCATGCGCAGAATGACGTCAGTTCCACGTGTCACCCATCCCGTCGGATGCGCCTTCACGAATGCTTCACATGGATACCTCATACGACTCCATAGGACTCATAGTGGCCCATGTCGACCCCAAAACGTCTATTTCCGTACCCTTTTCCCACAATTCCCTGTCTGCGCATGCGCAGAATGGTGACAACGCCCGAGCCACTAGCCCAGTCAGATGCCCTCTCACATAGGCTTCACATTGATACCTCTTACGACTCCATCGGCCCATTAGGGGCTCCCCTAGATCCCAAAACGTCTATTTCCATATCCTTTTCCCACAATTCCCTGTCTGCGCATGCGCAGAATGGTGACAACGGCCGAGACACTTGTCCACGCGGATGCCCCCTCATGTGTGCTTCACATTGATACCTCATACGACTCCATAGGACCACTAGAGGCCCACAGAGACCGGAAAACGTCTACTTCCATACCCTTGGTCTACTGTGCATGCCCAGAATGCCGATATTTCAACCCCACGCCCAGCCCATCGGATGCCCCCTCACATAGGTTTTACAATGATACCTCACTCGACCCCATCGGACCAATAGTGGCTCCCCTAGATCCCAAAACGTCTATTTCCATACCCTTGGTCTACCGCGCATGCGCAGACTGACAATATTCCAACCCCACACCCACAGCATCGGATGCCCCCTCACGAATGCTTCACACTGATACCTCACTCAACTCCATCGGACCATTAGTGGCTGCCCTAGACCCCAAAACGTCTATTTTCATATCCTTTGTCCACCGCGCATGCGCAGAATGACGCTATTTCAACCCCACACCCAGCCCATCAGATGCCCCTTTACGAATGCTTCACTTTGATACCTCACTCGACCCAATTGGACCATGCAGCGTATTTGAAGTCTGGGGACTACTTTTTCTCCGCGGAAGCTTTTTTTCCGCGACTGCATCACCGCCAGACATGACCGCATCACCGCGGAGGAATACAAGGTCAAAGGTTACCAGACCTATAGTGGTCAAAACTTGGCACACAGCCAATACTGATGCAATCTATAACCTTGAGCTGGTGGCGCCCCCTATCGGAATCAAGAGTTACCTCCCCCGGCAAAATGTTACCTTTTTTAGCCTTATACTACTACTAGCGTACACGACGGAGGGGCTACAAACTAAGCTGTGATCTAGGACAGCAAAACAAAACCACTGGAAAACAAGGCGCTCGATTTTGGCACTTATGCATAAAATTAACATGCCTAGAAACACGGTTTGCCAAGAATAATTTGACGAAAACAATACAAACAAGAGAGGTAGATTAAGTTAGTGATTAAAATAATGCACTATATAGCGTTTCTATTGAAGTAACACGCCGCCTGAAAAAATAATAGGTTCGCAGCATTGGTGAAGTCAAATCACTCGAGGACAACCTCCCTGAGGGGTCACGCGCGAACTTAGGCACTGAAACAAGTAAAACGCTATAAGACAACATTTTAAGATGTACTCGAGTATTGTAACATATATATTATCGAAGTAACAAACCCATGACTGAAAAATAATATCACGAAAAACATGAAATAAGTCACTATAAAGGATGAGCTCAGGAACTCTTTCTTTAGGATGTGTACGTTGTTCGGACAGCGGAAGGATATCTTTAAGCTCTTGCTGGGGGCAGTTCATGCCTCTATAATGTATCTACTATCGTAGATTACATAAAAACGTGATTTTCATACCAGTTGACTTCTGGTCACTGACCGGAAGTGACCCCGAGGGTGTATTCCTCCGCGTGACTTCGCAATTAGGTCACAAAAGTAGGTCAACGAGCAAGAATTTGCCCTTTTACTACTACTCAAATGCCTGTAACAGTCTTCCACAAATTTGAGCTCACTTGTCAAGTAAAACTGGGTTGTGTGTACCAGCCTAAAGTAATGATTTAAATTATATACGGAAAAGAATCCCATATCTCGAAAAGGATGCATTGCCCTCCTTCCATGGGAATTCCGTCCGTCATCCTACTTGTATGATCAAGTCATATGGGACGATAGTAAGGGGCAAGGTTTGAGATCGTTAACCGTTGAGAGCGCAAACCGTGCAAATGGTATGGGATCGCAAACTGTGATCAATTTATGAGAGTGTTATTAACCGTCATTTTCATACACACGGCGACTTCTCTCCACTGAAAGCATTTAAATCCGAGGTGTAAATTTCATCTACAAACCGGAGACAAGCCAATCAAAACATACCAAACGATTGTCTGTAGTGTGACGTATTACGTCCTAATATGGCGGTATGGGTGGCCAGATACAAAGCACAGCCAACAGATAACCACTCATATGGCTCTTTTTTAATTTAAAATGAATATGAGGTCAATGCCGTTTCGTATCTATTTATAAATTCTTCTAAACAGAACCGTTGTGCTAATATATCAAGGCTAACTCAAGGTGAGCGGAAAAGTCGACCTGTGTATGAAGATGTTAGCTGTGTGGAATGGATTGGAGTGCTTACTGTGAGCAATTGATTGAAATTGCAGTTTAAGGGCCGCTTTCCGTACGGATTTCGCAGCCCATCAACTCAATGTTTTATTTTAATTACACGTTACATTTCTTAGTTCGTTAAAGATGTTTACAAGCGCTGTATTATCGAATAAACAAATAAATAAATAAATTAATAAATCTATAAATAAATAAATAAGTAAATAACAAGGAATGGGCGGATGGAGATATAAATAGAATAGAAGAATTGTCTATGTACAGGTTCATCGGTTGGTTTTTGATTGGGTGATATTGGTAAGTATGTGTTCATTGTACATTGTAGTCGCGTGGGTGATTCCTTTGTCTTTGTACCCCTCTGTACACACAAAGCCGTCCAGAAAAAAACTGGGAGAACCATAAGCGGGTTCTTCCAGAAATCTGTGCCTGTAACAATTGATTGGAGTGTACATGTATATTGGGGTACAGGACGGCAGGTCTACGTCCTATATTGAGTAAAAGTCAAAGGATCATATTTGCATTGGACAATCGTTATATCGGTGGCATCTCAGGTGTGTCACGTCTGATCTGTGTTGTCTTCAGTGAGTATGGTTTCAATTGTCCGTGGTTGTGGTAGGCATTGTTCGATTTGGTTTGAATGTAGAAGCTGTTCTTGTTTCCGTTGATTGTCCGTGGTCAGGGTGTGGGTTTTGAGATTGCACTGAAATGGCTAGGTCAGGGTGGTTCGTTTGGAGTTTGAAGGGTCTTGGTCCTATGGATCGGTGGTCTGTGGTCGGTGGTCGGTGGTCGGTAATGTAGATAGCGATCAATTCAGGTGTTGCCCATGTCGGGTTACTGCTACTCTAAGGGCCCGCTTCATAGACCGGTAGAACAGTTTCTGGCCTAAATGGTTGAGATGTACTCCATCTTTTAGTAAAATTTGCTTTTGAGGTCGGATCAGGCCTCTGCGTCTCCAAAAAGTGGCCTTATTATTTGTTTTTAGTAGGTTGTTGATGTTTTAAATTTTGGTATTGTATGAATTGACCGAAATGTGCCGAGTTACCCGATTAAAGTTGATCCTCGGAATTTGGAATTTTGTTTTGAGCACATCCACGTAATCCCATCTTCTCTAACCAAGTCGACGTACATCACGTTGCTCTGTACATTGCCTTGGCATACTTCTCTAGTAAAGTTAGAACGTTAATCCTCATTGATGATTGGATGCAGAGACGGCGTGCTGCATCCAATCAGAATGCGCGTTACGTAGTAGTTGGTTTCCCAAGATGGCGGCCCTCACTAAGAATGAGTTGTGTCGAATGTGCGGGGAAATTCTACCGAAAAGATACAGGAAGAGCACTTTCACGGCCGCTTTCGGTCTTTCTGATCAATTGAATCAGATTTTGAGACACGCTGCAAGGTCGAACGATAACGAATCGCCTCACCTGTGTACAGACTTGAAATTGAAGGGGAAAAACTCCTGGTGGCAAAAAATCTCTCGCCGTTAAAACTTCCACTAGGTGGCGCAGAGCAGTATTCCTCTGCCACCAGCCGAGAATGTCAAGGCAGCGTAGAGAGCTTCGCGATGTAGTTGACTTGGCTGGTGAAGATGACGTAATCCATGATATCATGATAAATGGCAGATGTGCTTCTGAAGGAATCCGCATCGTTTCCCCCAACATGAAGGATAAGCAGGTCGGGCAAGGTGAGCAAGGTACGAGCGGCCCAATATATAGACATATAAACGATATATAATTGAGGAAGTGCTATCCTGATTGGACAAGTATATAACAGTCACAGTTCTTATATATGATTGTTCACTAACAATTGTACGAGTGCAATAATCGCTCACTCGGGAACAACAGGGGCCCCGTTGCCATTGTTAATTGGTTGATTATGTTCAATTGGTGGTGGGGAGAGGGTCGAGATCGTAAAGATTAGATTCAGATTATTTTATTACGCCCAGACCACTCTCGGTGGTATATGGGGGAAAAATACATCATACATAATACATAATGACAGAAACAGCAAAAAAGTATAGTGCTTATCAAATTAATAAGGTGAACAGTCAAGCACTAATTTTTACACGGGAGTATTTTACAGGGATGACATATATATGAATTATACAATTTTTCGGTCCGTAATCAAAATACTTTATATAATAGGAGGTGCTAGTATAAATTATTTTTCTGGGTAGATACTAGACCAAGGGAGTTAATTGGTGTATTTAGAGTATAAATGGATATTGTCTCCCCTTGTCTATCACATGCATTCACGATAAAAACAGTAAGCTATATAGTACAGTATTAACTGCGTATTTGATCATGCTGAGTTGATTTTTTTTATGAAACATGCGTGATATAATTCAATTCTGTTTTCTGGCAAAATGGTCTGTAATATAGCACATAAACTTTGATATTTTGACCAGCTTGTGTACATGCTTTGTCCTACAGAGGTCAATCATCTTAAACAAGGATGGGTATGTAACATAATACTTATTTAGATATTTTTCTCTTAAATTATTGAAGTAAGGACATATAAGCAGGTAATGATATTCATCACCAATAGATTTATTGTCACATAATTCACATAGTCTTTCTTCTCGTGGTTTATTTTCCCAGCGACCAGTCTCAATTGGGAACTTGTGGTTAGCCGTTCTAAATTTAGTAAAAGCGATTCTTAATTTGGGGTCCAAATGAATAAGATAATTCTCTGAACAGATTTGTTCTTTAATTTTTGAGTATAAGAGGCCTTTCGTCGAACTGGAAGAACTTTCGAGCCAAAATTGGTAATATTGATCCGGTAATATTTGTTCTAATTTAGTTTTGGTGAAGTTTAGACTATGTGAGTTCTGTGACATCCAAATATCATTCATACCAGTTTCTTCGAATGTAGATCTGATTGAAGTTATCCACTTATGCTGGTATATATTATTATCTACATCGGACAACAAAAGTGTATATAAGATGTAAGACAGCTTCGGCTTATCACCGCCTGCAATAATTCGACCCCAGAATCCCACCATTCTTTTCTTAATCAGAATATTTAAGGGGTATCTCCCAAGTTCACCATAGACCATATACAACGGCGTACTGTTTCTCACAGACAAAATTTTTCTTAAGACCTTCAAATAAAATTTCTCGATTAAATTCGTATTTGCTACTCCCCAAATCTCACATCCATATAATAAGATTGGACAATCATTTTGTCAAATAAAATAAGCTGCAGATCTATAGATAGGTTATATTTTCTAATTTTACAATAGAGAACATATAAAGCTCGCCCAGCACTGTCAATAACGGATTTCATTGCAACTACGGGGCTTCTGGTGTTTGAAAAAAACGAACCCAAGGTATTTGCATTGATCAACTATCTCTACATTGTCATTGCCTATGGAGAAACTGAACTTTCCAAGTAATCGAGCCCCAAATATAACTACTTTTGTTTTGACAGTATTGATTCTCAGTTTCCATTGATCACAATACATTTTAAAAATATTTAAATTATGTTGGAGTTCTTTCTCATTCTTGGCTAAGATAACGGTATCGTCTGCATACAGTAAGACTAAAATTTGCACACACTGAAATAGATCGTTACTAAGTTCATTAATATTAACACCAGAACACCTGTACTGCAGTAGGAAATCTTCGAGGTCATTTAAAAATAGGGGAAAAAGTATGGGCGATAAATTTTCACCTTGTCAGACTCCGATATTACAGGCAAAGAAATCTGATTTCTGTCCATCATTGAGTATACATGATTTAATGCTAGCATACATATTGAATATTGCCGTGAAAATTCTTCCTTCGACATTGTATTTCAGTAATTTTTGCCAAAGGCCATGTCTCCAAACAGTATCAAACGCTTTACCAAAGTCAATAAAGGTGCAAAATAATTTCTTTTTCCTTGCTTTCAGTAGTTCACATAATGCATAAATAACAAATATATTGTCGCTTGTAGAATATCCTTTTCGAAAGCCAGCCTGATTCTCCTTGAGTACACCTGTGGACTCTACGAAGTCATTTAATCTTGTATTGAGAATCGACGTAAATAGCTTCCCTAGACAGCTTAGCAGTGTGATGGGTCTAAAGTAATAGTGCGAATTTTATTCATTTATTTATTTATTTGTACAGAGAGTCAACAGCCACAAGGCCCACTAATAGACTCCGATGTAACGATATACACATGGTCAATTTCAAGTATAAAACAATCTCATACAAACCAAGATCACTTTAAAAATATAAACTATATACGCAACATAACAAATAACGAACTCGAATATAAGTAAAGGTGTAATTAAGATACCGAATATAAATAAATAAAATAGCCCAGTGGGCTCCAATATCCCTCGGCTATCTGTTATTGTCTGCACTCAGCAGTCATGCATTGCATAAGATGTAACATCGCTGTAGGGTTGATTGTAGCTGACTATCATTTTAGAAATGCATAGGAAGTTGGGCCAGGTCAGCTTTTGGCAGGGTCTTAATTGCTGGGGAAAATTTTGCACTGAGGTTCTGATAGAGCAAATCCTTAGCTCTAAATATACTCTTCTATATAACTCACAATCAAATCAAGTAATTTGATCTTGGAAATATATATCAAGGCCAGTCGTCTTCAACAATTTTCTGGTCTATTCTAACCTAATTGTATGGAACATGAATTCGGAGATCTTAGACTTAATATATATAATTTGACCTTTATAAAATAGGTCAAGGTCAGTGATAATCAATAAACTTCAAGTCCAGGCATATGTGGTATAAATTTGGACAATGTAGATATAATCTTTCATGAAATATTGTACTAAATAGAATCTGACTTGGATAAAATATATCAAGGTCGGTCATTTCGGCACACCTTTGAACCATTGCCAGATGTATACATAGTATTGATTTGAAAAGCCTAGCTAAATTTCTTCATGTTATATCACAATAAAAGGCAAATGATCTTGAAAAATAGGTCAAGGTCAGTCAACTGGGGTAGCCTTCTAGTCTATCACCAGCTGCATATGTGATAAGAATTTGAAGACCCTAGCTTTAATCCTTCAACTAGAGCCCATAGGCTTATTTATATATCGATGTCTGGGAATCATAGAAACGATTGGTATTTGTCATGCCTGTGATCATCAGCATACATCTGAACTTCGCCACGGTTTTAGGGCAAAACCTAAATAGTCAAGTATTGTCTTTTTATCAAAATAATACCAGAAGCACATGAAGTAGAATTCTGCACGTTACATTTAGACACGTTGCAATGCATTGGCTACCCAGCCTCCCGTTTTATAACATTTGACATTGTTCGCAGGAAGCTTGGCAAGTTTCATGTTCGCATGATTCAAAACAAAAATCGAGTGATGCATCATTGGAGATGAGCTGATGCTGAAATTTGAATAGCAATCCTGATCCTCCATCCAGATCTGTGTACTCCGTACTGGTACATAACAACTGTTACTCAAACGGTCCGTTGACAATAACAGCAACGAACGGACGCATGCTTCGCCTTGTTCATAGAAAAGTCAAGCTTATAAGGGAGATATTCTGTAGAATGATCTCTTGGGTGTCCTCGAGGGAATGAAATATGGGCGTCTCTCCAGTTTTACTTACATCTTTGTTCAAAGGGGATGAAATATATGACTGCTGACCTGGCTTTTATTTTGTTCAATTCTGAGAAAATATTAGGTGATGAATGTGACTCGCCACTCCTAAAAATTATGACCGATCTTAAATCTATGACAAACCCATAAACTGCCAAGGTACGGCCAGAGATAAGGATAAATCCTATGAAACGTACACAATTAATCACACCCATGATCACTGTTAAAACCATAAATGTCTCGAGAGAGAGAGAGAACGTGTTCCCTCGCGTTGTGCGCACACCCATGATCCCACGCGTTGTGCTCTTGCATTTCATCTACGATCTTACATGTGCAAGGATGTGAAAGGGTCTAGAGTCTAGTCATGCCGGTGTTGTCTAGCTAGTCTTATCTAATGGTACACACTTCCAGTTAATTTGCTTCTAATATTACCTACAGACGCAAAAGAGTCCTAAATCACGTAAGTGTGAATTGCCATTATGACTTGTTTAATGACCTTACATTCTTTTCTCAGCAAACAAGTATCAAACAACATCCCATCCTCGAAGGGAACACGTTCAAAATTGATAACTTTGCGAGAGATTATGAAAATTATTCCTCATAGAAGTGCTCATAGACTTGGGTTACCAGGGCTTTAGATTAGGCCAAAATTAATCAAAACTGGGCTCCAATATATGCCTGTACATCTGGAATTACACTGGTCCAAATTTCAAGGCTGTTTAATGGCCTTGGTCCCGATTGGTAGCTAGAAATGCAGAGAAATGTCTAAGATTTTGTGCTTACAAGAATGTAATATTTGAGACATCTTATTCCTACGAAGTTTCAATGATAAACTAAAAGGGGCTTAACTCTTGGTAACTAGCTGACCTTCAAACAAGAGACAAGAGCTCACACACCAACACTGAATCTGACAAATGTCAAATACATGTACAAGAAAATGTTAATTTTCCTTCAAATAGATTCCTTTCAGATGGGAACATTTTTCACGAATGAAGAAAAATGTGAAGAACGTGATGAAGTAAACCTTTGTTCTCGAGTTAATAAACAGATATAAAGTTAAAAAATGACCGCTTTCCCAGTTAAATTAGTAAATGCATGCTTTTTATTTCTCATCTGTTTAACTGAATGTAGCTTTTTCATACATATATCAAACAGGAGAGAAAACTCCATGGGATAAATGCCATATATATGTAGGGGAGACAACTCTGAATAGTCCAACCTCATAGTATAGTCAGACCGGGATTTAGTTTGGGAGGACTGTGACCTTGACCTTTGAGTGTGTGAGTAAGTGAATAGAATTTAACATCGCTTTCAACAATATTTCAGCTTTATCACAATGAACCAACTAAGCACCATCCAGCCAAGTTGCGTTCCTGCTACTTCAAAGAAGAAATCTTTGAAGCAGCATTGGACCAGACACCCTTCATCCACCCTATAAAACACTGAGGGCAGCACACAAGACACTTGACCTACTGACCGCAAATGAATAGGGTTCCTCTTTGCCCTTCAGGTAATGTATATCCAAAGTTTGGTACCAATCCATACCTTGGAACTGTAGATATCGCACGGACAACAAATATTAATGGATTAATGGATGGATAGACGGATAGTTGGACAGAACTCATCATCGTATATATAAAGCCTGGTCTAAAACACAACACAGAGATGGGCTTGATAATTTATTAAAAACACAAATTATCGACTAAAACTACACAATGTATAAGAACTGGGCCATGCGTATACGAGCAGCCAATGTGCATGCTATTATGACAGAATTAATGTCTACAACTGACATGCGCATACAACAGCCAATATAGTTGCAGATACATGTATTCGACTAGAATAGCATAATTAATGACGCATTATAAACTCAGTAAGGCACATGTGCTTAAAAGCATATAAAACCGTTCATACATGTATTACAATTCTATAGCGAGGTACATATACACCCCATAATGATATATCAGTGAGAGATCAGATAACCCCTATACTATGTTATTGTTTCGATTAAACCATGTAATTACTACTATTAATCTTAGAACTGGCGTGGGAGGGTTGGGTGCGCATAAACAGGCACGAGATATCTAAAAGCAGCTGCACGCTTGCAAGCAGAAAGCTGAATGCGGAGACAAAGCAAAATGGCGCCTAAATTATAACTGGCATCAGATCACAATTAATCACTTCCGGGTCAGTGTCCACGATCTACTTTGTGTAGAAATTTGAGAGCAGATCTTTGTGGATTTTATTAGGTGGGATTATTCAGCATTTCTGATAAATTTGATATTTCAAATTGCAGATGAGGCTTCAAACTGTACTTCCTGGTGTTGATTTGGCAACATTGGGGCAAAGCCTGGCGGAAGGACACATGAAGAGTGGAGGTGAAAAGGCTCTCTGTTTACAAGTTGAATGACATTCGGTAACACCACTCAGCTGCAAATGGCGGCAAGTTGAAATTTCCATGATCAACATCTGTCAAGACTTCCACTGGTAATGTCCCACAAGGTAAATATTGACATGCCAGGTGGATTTATGCATTGTGAATTTTCTGGATTTTTGCCGATTTTTAACGCTAATACATAACAAGTGACGGAATTAATAGTAGACTGATGCCTGTCACCTGACATTTTCACATTTGACCAGAGCACTTTAAATCATCACTGTGCCTATAGTTTTGACTTGATCAGCCCAATTTTTTCCAGGCTGACTCATAAACAACATGCAAATATTGACATTATTCCAAATTCAAGCTATTAAATTTTTAATTAAATAAAATTATTTTTTAAATTAATTTTTAATAATTTTTAATTATTTAAAAAAAAAAGAAAAAAAAAGTGGGGTGAAATTTACATCATAGTGATGATGATGGATAATATCACTTGTATTCCTACGCCATTTTGGTACAGAATGGAGACCTTTTGGAGAAAATATCAGCAAACAAGAGCCCAAGGGGCTTCAATATACGCCCGTATATCTGAAATTACATTGGTCCAAATTAAAAGGTTGTCTTATAGCCTTGATTCCAATTGGTAGCTAGCAATCCAGAGAAAGGTCTACAATTTTGTGCTTCTGAGAATGTAACATATATCACATCTAAAATTGAATGATAAACTAAAATGAGCTTAACTCTTGGAAACTAGCTGACCTTGGAGCAAGTAACGAGAGCTTGCATATCCCACACTGAAATCGACAATAGTCAAACACAAGAAAATAGTAGTTTTCCTGCAAATGGATTTCTTTCAGACGAGAGAATTTTTCATGAAGGAAGAAGAAACTGATGAAGTAAACCTTTGTTCTTGAGTTGATAAACAGATATGAAGTTCATAAAGGACCCCTCTCCCCATTAAATTAGTAAATGTATGGTTTTTATTTCACAACAGTTTAACTAAATGTAGCTGTTTCAAACACGAGAGACTGCACAGGACACATGCCATATACATGTAGGGGAGAGAACTCTGAATATTCCAACCTAACACATACACTAAGCTAAACATGATTCAGTTTTGGGGGACTGTGACCTTGACCTTTGACAAGTTGATGTATGGCTCCTCTTCGCCATGCGAGTAAGGTATTTGATACCATTCCATACCTTGAAACCAGAGATATCACATGGACAACAAATGTTAATGGATGAATGGACAGAACGCAACATCGCATTACATGACCTCATCTTCGACAGGCATATGGAAATGTGACTTAATGATTTCCTGATTTTGGGGTCACAGTTACCTTGACCTTTGACCTTGACCTAAATGTTGGTACACGACACATCGTCTTCCGTCAATGTATCAATGGACACACAAAAATCATAATTTTTATGAATTTCATGATTTTGGGGGTCACAGTGACCTTGATGTTCGGCCTTGACCTACATTTTGGTATGTGACACATCATGTCCCCCTAATGAATCTACGGACACAAAACAAAGTAACAAAGATTTCTTGATTCTGGAGTCACAGTGACCTTGACTATTGACCTTGACCTAAATTTTGGTACATGACAAACCATCTCCCCGTAATTTCTCAATGGACACAAAAACCATGATTTTTAACAATTTCAAGATTTTGGGGTCACAATGACCTTGACCTACATTTTGGTATGTGACACTTGTCCCGTAATGTATCTATTGACACAAAAAAATGTTCTTTTTAATAATTTGTTGATTTTGGGGTTACAGTGACCTTTGACCTTGACCTAATTTTTGGTATGCGACACTTCATTTCCCCCTATTGAATCCACTCACCAAATATTAGTGATTTTTAATGATTTCTTGACTGTTTTTAGGTCACACTGAACTTTGACCTTGATTCTGGTGTCAGTGATCTTGACTATTGACCTGGATCTAAATTTTGGTACATGACAAAATGGCTACCCGTAATTTCTCAATGGACTCAAAAAATCATGATTTTTAACAATTTCATGATTTTGGGGTCACAGTGACCTTGACCTACATTTTGGTATGTGACACATCGTGTCCCCCTAATGTATCATCTGACACAAAAAAAAGTTATTTCTAATAATTTCCTAATTTTGGGGACAGTGACCTTTGACCTTGACCCAATGTTTGGTATACAACACTTCATTTCCCCCTATTGAATCCACTCGCAAAAAAATTAGAAATTTTTAATGATTTCCTGATTTTTCGGTACCACTGACCTTTGACCTCTGACCTACATTTGGTATGCAACACATCGTCTCCCCCTAGGGCATCCACTCACCAAAAATTAGAACTGTAGATAGAAAACTATCAATGAGCAATGATTTCCTGATTTTAAGCAACAGTGACCTTTGACCTCTGACCTCGACCTGAATTTCGGTACGCGACACATCGTCTCCACCTGGTGTATCCACTCACAAAAAATTGCAACTGTGGATAGAAAACATTCAGAGATATAGACCGGACACGAACACTTCAGTGATTTCCTGTTTTTCAGGCTAGTGACCTTTGACCTCTGACCTCGACCTTCATTTTTGTACGCGACACATCGTCTCCCCGTAGGGTATCCACTCACCAAAAATTGGAACTGTAAATAGAAAAGTGTTCCAGATATAGACCGGACACGGGGGACGGACAGACGGACGGACGCTCTCACGGACGGACGGACACACGGACAGACGGACGGAAACCGCCATCACATAATACGTCCGCCTTTTTGGCGGGCGTATAAAAATGGCTGAGTTGTCAGTGCTCGGGTCAAATGGTCAATGCAGAATATGGCAGGGTCCACTCAATACCACTGGCAGATATGGTCAAATAAGCTTTCGAGATCCAAGGGATTATAAATGGAAGAAGAGAAATGCACATAGATTCAATTATATAATCTTTATTCAAAATTTAGACCTCACTTCAAAGCTGGATTGCTCTCATCTGTGTCACAATAACCTATGTATAAATCCACTCCATATCAGCCTGGAACCACATGAAATCAATAATCATCGGATCACCTGTAAAAACTCAGATGTTTGTTCCACACACAAAGAATATCCAAAATGCCTTTTGCATTTGAGACTTTAATGAGGTAAATAAAATTAAGATAATTGAGTCATTTTTTTTTATTTTTTTTTTTCAGTTTCCATATGTGTGGTCCTGTAGGGCATCATCTAATTGTCCTTTTTTATAGTCAGTATCTCCTGGATTGCCCTGTTTATATTTCAAATGTTGATAGATTTTAGCTCCTGTTTGCTTGAGTTTTCGCTTTCTCACCACAGGCCTATTTCGATAGCTTTTATGGTACTTTGAGTCAATCTCCATCTGCTTTAAACTTTTTGCAGCTCGAGGTGAGAGAGAGGCTCCCATGCATTCAACTTTGGCTATCATGGAGGTCCCCAACTTATTGTTCAGTCTGTGGATGGTTGACGATGCTCGACCAGGAATATTTCTAGAGAAATTGACATTCTTAGGTAAGGATACACTTATAGATCTATTGATTTCACATTTCTGTGTGTCTGTATTGAATCTCAGTTGCATCAGAGCACTTTCACTTAATTTCATTTTCAGAATCTCCTGGAGAATAAATTTGTCATTTTCAGTCATATTCAGATTGGAGATTTTGTGCGTAGCAAGGAACATGGATCGCAGCCACCAACTATTCGAATGACCCCCTCCACACACCAAAGAGTTTCTCCGACATCTCGAACAATCCCCAGAGTAACAGAGAAGTGTGGCCTCCAGCACTCTAGGAAGATGGTTCTTGATTTTCTCTAAGTTTCCACAATGCACTTTTATCAGCTCTTTGAATACCATGCTGCATCTGGCTTTTACATCCTGACTCACTACTTGCTGAGCTTTCTTTTTAATTTCTTGTGTCTTTCCATAGAACATATCATCACTAAACTTAGCACTGTTACATTTTCTGAACTGGGATCTCCCTAAATGAGTTGGGTCTGCCAGCCTGGTCACCTTCCACATGGGATGAAGAATTTGCATTCCAGCCTGCATGCCCTTTGCAGATGTTCCATCTCCATCTGTTGTGACATATCTTACCAACATCTCCTGCATAGCAATATCACTTCCCATGGCCTTTCCCATCTCAAACTCTGACCATGGCGCATTCACATTGAGAGTTGCAGTGCAATCTTCATGCCCATCTGGGCACTTTACATCCATTCCTTTTCCTCTAAGCCATGCACCAGTCCAACACAATTTATTCTGGAATACAGCAGCAACAATATATTTTCTGTCTGTTGATGTTTCACATCCTATTGCTATGGCTTGGGAGGCATTCTGTGTGCATTTTCTTGAACTTGTAATTTTGGAGCTGTTATATCTTGCATCAACAGCTAAGTTTATTTCATCCATTACAACCCCGCGCACTTTGTTAACTTCTTTTACGGCTTCTAGTTTTTTTCTCATGTCTATCTTATTTAACTCTGTTACAGCAGTTCCAACCATGTTCGCTGTCTTTTGCATGCCACTTCTTGCTGGAGGAGGAACATCCACTGATGCTAACAGTAACCTTGTTCTGGAATTCCCCATAGGTGTGTCTTGCAGACCGACTTGAAGGGATAAGTTTATGGCAGCAGCATTCGGTCCAGGTTTGTTTGTCTTGACTTCTTCATAAAGTTTATAATGGCGAGAAATATATTGACAGTTAACACACTGCAAAGATTGGGACCATCCCAAACCCCACTTTTTTCACTGGCTATCACCACTTTCAAAATATCACAATCAGGGGAAGTAACTCTATGCTGCTTTATCATATCATTCCACATTTCAAGCATTTTGCAGTTATCAATCATTCTCATGCCTTGGGTGTCATTAGAATTTTTATCTTTTATGTCTTTCAGATTTGAAGCCGATTTCTTTGGCCGTAGTAATTTCATGGATCCAGAGATGCCCTCGGTGTCTGTAGCTTCAACTGTCCTCTTGTCTATGCTAGGTTTTGTAACGAAGGTGAACTCATCTTGATGTAACCTCCTCGTTACTACAGCATCTTCAGATGATGGTCCAGGGACAGGGGTCAGATCTGAACTGTCGGCCACAGCTAATATGGGGTGTCCAGGATGTCCTTTTTTAAAGTGAGTCAACTTCCTTCTCTCTTTACCCTTCATGTTGGTTAATGTAGCAGAGATGAGCAAGTGATCATCAGATATGTTGGCATTGGATTTTATTCCCATTTTTATATACTATTTTTTCTCTGTTTTGTTTTTACAGGTGTTGTCCCTTTGCAAACATTGCGGCAGTTGACTTAAAATGAAACAAAAGGATGTATTTCTTCATTTTTGTTATGAGTTTTGTCAGTAATAATAACTTTATAATTGATAACTTCATCTGTCTATTACTGCCATCAATATGTTGATTCTCTGTAGCTACATTCAATTGAACTAACAGATATTCTTTATTTGGGGGTTGTGTATACCATGAACACCTCAGTGTTATATTGTTGAATGTGTTGTGTACACAATTATGTATATTGATGTGACCTTTTATATGTTTAAACAAGTTTTTGATCTCTCTATAAACATTAATTTTAAGACCCGTGAGATAATCCTGGGATGACCCACTGATTACATGGAGAAATTACTCACTGTCATGAAAGACTTTTTTACCAGATGTAGTCTAACTAAGCAGCTTTTAAACAGATTATGTTTTGTCACATCTTGAATTTTTTTTTTTTATATTTTTAAGTTTTAAATTGAAAAAAGACATGAAAATTGAGTTAAAATAGCAAAACAATTATTAAAAATAGTCTTTGACATATCTAATCAATGCTGCATACCTTTTATTATAGGCAGAAGGATAGTCTACTGAGTGCTTTTTACCAGATGGAAAAATACTTACAGGTTAGTGAGATATTGTACTTTTTATTTCCACCCCAGTATTAAGTCATATGGGAGAAAATGAGAGGAAATGATAAAGGGGGTACCCTTGTTATTTAGGTTATAAAATCTCTATCTTTGAATAGTTTTATTTGTGCCTTCTCAGGATAGTTTGGGGATGGGTAATGATTGTTCAGATGAGAGCATTCTTTATTTTAACAATGGTTCCATGACTGACAGGCATCAGATCACAATTAATCACTTCCGGGTCAGTGTCCACGATCTACTTTGTGTAGAAATTTGAGAGCAGATCTTTGTGGATTTTATTAGGTGGGATTATTCAGCATTTCTGATAAATTTGATATTTCAAATTGCAGATGAGGCTTCAAACTGTACTTCCTGGTGTTGATTTGGCAACATTGGGGCAAAGCCTGGCGGAAGGACACATGAAGAGTGGAGGTGAAAAGGCTCTCTGTTTACAAGTTGAATGACATTCGGTAACACCACTCAGCTGCAAATGGCGGCAAATTGAAATTTCCATGGTCAACATCTGTCAAGACTTCCACTGGTAATGTCCCACAAGGTAAATATTAACATGCCAGGTGGATTTATGCATTGTGAATTTTCTGGATTTTTGCCGATTTTTAACGCTAATACATAACAAGTAACGGAATTAATAGTAGACTGATGCCAACTTTTGCATGAGCGCTTACAGCGTCACCACTGCCCAAGAACTGATGACGTATACCGCAAAGTCATCCCTGAGTTGTGTTTTACGTCAACACTCATATCGTTTGGCCCTAGTTGAGCATATAAACATGTGACTCAAAGAGTTCCTGATTTTGGGGACAGTGACATCTATTGGCAAATCGTTTACACCCATATGCACGATTCTCGTGTTTTTGAACATTTCAGAAGTCCTTTAAAAAAGGAATTTAAAAAAGTTTCGGGTCGCTACCACTTCAGGTTACCGCAAACAAAGTATATTTTAATGTTGGCCTTACAATGCTTTCGGCACAACCTCTATTCAGGGCGGTAAAATTTTTGGGGGAAGGAGAAACGCACCCAAATTAGTGAAAATACAGATTCTGGCAAAGTAGGTAAGCCTTTACTAAAATATGACGCTTAATTGACGTAACTGAACTTTGATTCTCGATACAAGAAAAACTAGAGCCTTATGCACTGAAACGGGGATATTTAAATGTAAAATAGACTGTTGGAATGTTTCTACGAACTCTTTGATGTTCAGTCCCATGACGAAGAGCCACACAATTTGTAGTCTCACACATTTCTCTCAACAAGGATTTGACTGATGGGACAAATATTTATTATGAAACCAACTTAATGAAAGGATAAATAATGTCTTCTCTGCATGTTACCAATATTTGTAAAATATTTTACTTTTTTCAGATTATAAAAAGCATATCCTTCAGCAGTAAATGACAACAAGAGCCCAAGGGGCTTCAATATACGCCCATATATCTGGAATTACATTGGTCCAAATTTCAAGGTTGTTTAATAGCCTTGATTTCAATTGATCTGGCAATCCAGAGAAAGGTCTACAATTTTGTGCTTCTGAGAATGTAACATATATCACATGTTATACTGAATAATAAACTAAAATGAGCTTAACTCTTGGTAACTAGTTGACCTTGAAGCAAGAGCTGAGAGCTCACATATCTCACACTGAAATCGATAATAGTCAAACACAGGAAAATAGTAGTTTTCCTGCAAATGGATTCCTTTCAGTCGAGAGAATTTTTCATGAAAGAAGAAAAAAGTGATGAAGTAAACCATTGTTCTTGAGTTAATAAACAGGTGTGAAGTTCATAAAGGACCCCTCTCCCCGTTAAATTAGTAAATGTATGGTTTTTATTGCACAACAGTTTAACTAAATGAAACATTTCAAACATGGGAGACAACTTCACAGGACAATACCATATACATGCAGTGGAAAGAACTTTGAATATTCCAGCCTAACACATTTAGTCAGCTAAACTTGATTCAGTTTTGGGGGACTGCGACCGTGACTTTGACAAATTGATCTCAAATGCATGGCTCCACTTTGCCATGCGAGTAAGGTATACTCAAAGTTTGGTACCAATCCATACCTTGAAACTAGAGATGTCGCATGGACAACAAATGTTAATGGATGAATGGACAGAACGCAACATCGTATTACACGACTTCGTCTTCGACATGCATATGAAAATGTGACTTTTAATGATTTCGGTGTCACAGTGACCTTGACCTTTGACCTTGACCTAAATTTTGGTTCACGACACATCGTCTTCCCTCAATCTATCAATGGACACAAAAAATCATGATTTTTAATGATTTCCTGATTTTGGGGTCACAGTGACCTTGACCTTTGACCTTGACCTAAATTTTGGTACATGACAAACCGTCTTCCCGTAATTTCTCAATGGACACAAAAATCATGATTTTTTAACAATTTCACGATTTTGGGGTCACAGTGACCTTGACCTTTGACCTTGACCTACATTTTGGTATGTGCCACATCGTGTCCCCCTAATGTATCTACGGACACAAAAAAATGTTATTTTTAATAATTTCCTAATTTTGGGGTCACAGTGACATTTGACCTTGACCTAATTTTTTGTATGCGTCACTTCATTTCTGCCTATTGAATCCACTCACAAAAAATTTGTAATTTTTAATGATTTCCTGATTTTTAGGTCATACTGACCTTTGACCTCTGACCTCGACCTACATTTGGTATGCAACACATCGTTCCCCTAGGGCATCCACTCACCAAAAATTAGAACTGTAGATAGAAAACTGTCAATGATCAATTATTTCCTGATTTTAGGCAACAGTGACCTTTGACCAGTGACCTTTTGGTACGCGACACATCGTATCCACTGACAAAAATTTGCACCTGTGGATAGAAAACGTTCACAGATATAGCCCGGACACGAACACTTCAGTGATTTCCTTTTTTTTTAGGCCACTGACCTTTGGCCTCTGACCTGACCTTCATTTTGGCACGCGACACATCGTCTCCTCATAGGGTATCCACTCATCAAAAATTAGAACTGTGGATAGAAAACTGTCCCAGATATAGACCGGCTACGGGGGACGGACGGACGGAGAGACGCACAGACAGACAGACGGACAGACAGACGGACGGACAGACAGACAGGCGGACGGAAACCGCCATCACATGATACGTCCGCCTTTTGGGCGGGCGTACAAAAAATGAGTATTGAGATACAATGTAAAATCCTCATGGTTAGATGGACTAGAGCTATGCTGGGATGAATCCTCTCATGGCATCATATTATATACATGTACCTCCAAATGCCAGTACACCCCCAGTTTGGATGGTTACAAATTCTGACAATGCAAGTTATACTGAGCAGACTGGTACATGTAGATCACTTCTTTAAACATCTAAGCCATTGGCCATTGGCCTAGATCTTGCATGTGTGTGCTTCTAAATGGTATAGAGGGTCTGGTGGAGGGGATATTTGTGTGTAAGTCACCAAGATAAATACTGGGAATACAGTTTCTGCAAGAATGAGAGGCTAGAAAATTAGAATTTCTTGCCAACATAGCAAACATATGATAAGTATGCCTTACACTATTTTCTGCTGTATATATTAAGTGTACTAAATAAGATTTTTATCAACCAGTGATTTATGACATCCTCTGAATGGTATCCATTTTGTATTCATACTCTAAAGCAGAAAAACTCAGTGAAAATGACATCTGAACATACATAAGAATAGTAGAAAATATTTAACTTCACTTATATAGACCAGGTGATACAAAATCTAGCCAAAAAAGTTGACCAAACTATCTGCAGTAGCTGAATAACTTCGGGACTCTTTTCTTCTGCTCTTCCTCTCAAAACCTAAAGCAGTTAAATAAACAACCAGTCACCCTGGCAACCGTACCACATGTGCTCAATATTTTCCTCACTTTAAGACAGGACAATTAGTCCCTACGGGTCTAAATCGCCCCGTGAAAATATAAAGATAATTTTTTTGTTTTTAGTCCTAATTTGGGTACAACGTTTGATATATCAAGGGGTAATCTAAAGCCCTGGTTACTATATGTTATGCGTGAAAAATCCAGGTTGGAATTTCAGTTGGGCCGGCCACCACGACAGTTTTTGCTGGCTCCAGGGGGTTAAACTGTTTCTTTACTCTATGAACCATGTATACTTCCTCATAACACATATTTGTTAAAAATAACAAGCTGAGGCAATTCCTACTATGCTATGGGGTGCCTTTTAATTCATGAGAGGCTGATGATATAGGGTCTACACATACACACCATGATAACTTTTTCATTTCTGAATTTTCTAACAGGAACCTCAGATGAAGTAATTCAAACCTACAGTGCAGAGAGTGAATATGGCCCGTGAATAAAGATCTCTGGCTACAGCCTTGGCATATGGTTGAGAATGTTTACAAATATATTCCTTGCTGTCATGTTTGTTTAACTACACAATACAACTTTTTGTCATCATGATTCACATTCAAAATTCTTTAAAGAAGAGGGCTGGTTACAGAATTCGGATATGACACTTGATCAAGCTGTTGGTAATGAACTCTTTACCATATTGTGGATTAATGACAAAGGAATTTATGGCCAATATTATTGTGAGTATTTTAAGTTTATTTCATCAGTCAAGGTACCTATTTCCTGTTAAAAACCTGTGTAGCTCAGTTCATTCTTATGATGAAAGCCTACTTCTACATGTATTAGATTGTTAGAAGTCCATTCAGGTCCAGCCCCCAAAACTGGGTCAGCAAAACAACTGGCCTAGTAGAAAGCTCCACTTTGCTGTACATCATAACATGGAAACCACTGTGTTACATTGCTGAAGAGTGTCTCAAGGAGGGGGAACACTAAAATTCATTTGACAAAATTCCCTTTTAAACACAGTGAAAACAAAGAAATGAGGAAAGTGAAGAGGTACATGTAATTGGAAATGCAGTATACAACAAATATACATTATTATTATACCTCTTGAATATTCATGGGGGTTTTCCGGTATTTCATTCGTCAAATTTTACCCAGCCACGAATCAATATTTTTCAATCACTGACCCCAGCTGTGTATGTGTCAGGGGGAGCGCGTGAGGTCAGGAGTCACTATTGTGATCACGTGATCACTGTTTACAAGTACCGTCTCAACCTCCCCACAGTGCATGCTCCATTTCGCAGGCTCCATTACCATCCCTGCCACCAATAGCGGAAGTTGACCTTTACTGCGTTGCTATGACGTATAGGGGAAACCAACCAACGCACGGTTCAGTTTGAATCCGGCCGAACAACTCCTTTAGTGTTGCACATGAGCGAACTACTTTTCATATGCTCTGTCCAGATAAACAGGGAAAATTATCTCCGGATAATTCTTTTTAATGCTAGGTCAACAGAGGTATTATGCAGACATGAAAAGTAATCGAAATGTTCGGTAAACATCTATTTTACTATATATGATGTCACTTCCGGCGATGTGCGCGAAGGCCCCGAATCCGGTCCAAAAATCTGACTGGTGGCTGGGGTGTTATTAGACCCCCAGCGAGGTGGTTGGTACCGTCTGCCTGCAACATGGCTGACGGTGGTCGCTTCGTAGATTTGTCCGATGAAAATCTACAAGAACTGTTACAAACCAAGGACAGTAAGAACGCAAAAAATGTTATACAGGCGTCTATGTCAATATTACGGGTCTACTGTCAAGCAAAAGATATTGATTTCGATAGTCTTTCGTCAATAAAGAAAGAACAACTTGGCGAATTCCTCTTCAAATTCTTTGCTGAGTTGACTCAAATTGAGAAAGAAGAATGGAGATTAATACTCCAGTTCGTCGATGGTAAGCATACGTTTCAGTCTCCTGAATATTCAAGAGGTATAATAATTTGTTACCGGTTTATGTAATTTCTATCTGCACTGCCCGAGTAATCCATTTCATTCTCATCTCAAAACTGGAGTAACTTTAACCTTCCAATCAAATGAGTTCACCGTGACCCAAATAGGATTTATAAATGAAGTGCGTAAAGCCAGTGGCTACATTGTATCAAAACACCCAGGGTTTGTGACGAAGAGTTCACCTCGTAAATCTCGGAAAAGGCGTCTGAAAGTTTAAATTCTCAGTATTATTCTAGTCAGATTGGAAGCAGCTTTGTAGATTTATCCATGAACTAGTCATAAAATTGTATCTGTGTTTCTCATTTCCGATAAACATACACAGCTGCATGGCAGAAAGTATTCGCAAACAGCGTTTTTGGAAAGGAGTACCATGCGCTAGTCTGGCGGCACAGCGATAATTCACTGCAGTTAATAAATTCGGTATAATAAAACACTTATAAACTTGTTACGGTGCGGCCTCGGTCAGGTCTGCTTGGCCAAGTTTGACCTCGGGTCCAGGTTTCATGATATTGACTCCGTCACAAGTTAATAAGTGTATAATATTGACCAAACAAGCCATTTCATGTCAAAAAATTTGTGACATACACAGACAAAAAATCAACCAGTATTTTCCTCTTATAATCTCTGGCTTAGCAGACGACAGTCTCTGGTCTAGCAGACGACATACTTTGAACTAGAAACTAGCAAACGCCCCCCCCCCCCCCTAAAAAAACTAGAGCCTTAGGCACTGAAACGGGGCAATTTAAATGTAAAATAAGCTATTAACTATAATTCCACTAACTCTTTGAAGTTCCATCCCATGACGAAGAGCCATACTTGTAGTCTCACACATTCCTCTCAACAAGGATCTCTAGTGCATTTAGTGTAATTGTACACATATATATATATTAAAAAAATAACTTGTGACCGCTGGGGCAGACATTTATTATGAAACCAACCTGATGAAATGATAAAATAATGTCTTCTCTGCATGTTACCAATATTTGTAAAATATTTCATTTTTTTAGATAATAGAAAGCATATCCTTCAGCAGTAAATGACAATACGAAGCTGCGCACCTGAAAACCCCTCGGCTCTGGGTACATTCATAATGTATTCAATTTGAACCAAGATGCCAGGAACACCAAGCAGTCAAGTCACAAATATACAGATTATCAAAAAATTTGCAATTAGAAATGACCCCTAAGGTTTCCGTCCAATCAGAGAAACCGGTATTCATTACATAAGTTTCTTGATGCATCAATGATGTATACCAAATTTTACATTGAGCATTTGAACGGTATCAGAGATAGAGATCATTAATGATTTCGCATAAATTAAAGATGGCCGCTCATCCTTCCCGCCACTCAGAGGAACTGATGTGGTTATTCATTGAAAGTCTCTTGATACATTGATGCTGTATACCAAGTTTCGTATAGAACACTGAAATGGTATCAGAGATATACATCATTAAAGATTTTGAATAAATTAAAGATGGCCACCAAGGTTTCCGCCCAATCAGAGAAACCAGAACTGTCATTTGTCGTAAGTCTCTTGATGAATCGATGATGTATACCAAATTTTACATCGAGCACTTGAACGGTATCAGAGAACGAGATCATTAATGATTTTGCATAAATTAAAGATGGCAGCCCATCCTTCCCCCCACTCAGAGGAACTGATGTGGTTATTCATCGCAAGTCTCTTGATACATCGATGCGGTATACCAAGTTTGGTATAGAACACTTAAATGGTATCAGAGATATATATCATTAAAGTTTTTGCATAAATTAAAGATGGCTGCCAAGGTTTTCGGTCAATCAGGTCCGATTCAAAGTATCTGGATGTATCGATGATGTATACCAACTTTCATATAAAACAATTGAATGGTAACAGAGATATGTATCATTATCGATTTCGCATAAATTAAAGATGGCCTCCAGGATTTCCAGCTAATCAGAAAAGCCGGTTTGGTAATTCATTGAAAGTTGCTTGATGTATCGATGATGTATACCAACTTTCGTATTGAACAGTTGATTGGTTTCCGAGATATGGATCATTATCCATTTTGCATAAAATTAAAGATGGCTGCCAAGGTTTTCACCCTATCAAGTCCCAATTCAATACGCTTCTGGTCCTTGACTAGGTAAATAAGCATACCAAATTTGGAATTCTTCAGTGGAACCTTTTTCCGGCTATCTCGCTCATGTACGGACGTACGGACAGACGGACGTACAAGACGACAATATCCCATGGCCAAAATTGGCCGAGGGGTAAAAAATGAGTATTGAGATACAATGTAAAATCCTCATGGTTAGATGGACTGGAACTATGCTGGGATGCATCCTCTCATGGCCTCATATTATATACATGTACCTCCTGCCAGTACAGCCCTAGTATATTACAGTTCTATTTGGTTATCTCCCCTGTCACCTTACAGTTTCAAACACAGCGTGTCTGTGATATGCAGAGCTCTTTCTGTATATCAGGGGAAAATACTTGCAACATTCCATGAATATTTCAGAAGCAGAATGGAAAGAAAACATTTCTGAATACAGGGAAATTATTACGTAAATGATTTGATCACCACTGGATTGTAGAAACTTACCATAAAAAGATAATGCAAAGGATCTTGAGGGATAAGCTTAAAAGGCGAAAATTCCAAACTGTAACTTCATGAAAATGTAAATGAATACAGGCAAAGTGAAATATCCCATTGTTTTCTACAATGAATTACACTTATACTGTTATTATTTAATACTAAATTACTGCCCAAACACGCTTTCTAATGAGAATGAGTTAGTCCCACAAAATCATTCAACATGCGCCTCTCAAAATCTGTGGTAGCAGACGACATATTTTGAGTAGAAAAGTAGTGCCACTGGAAAATTAACGAAAACACACATAAAATTAGATAAATGGAAATGTAACTTAAACATATCAGACCTGCAACTATACGCGAACATTAAAAACACAGAAACCTGGACACTCTAAAGAAGGAAGCTTCAGACCTCTTTCTTATCGTGTAAGAACTCTATCTTTTGCTGTGTTAGCAAGACACAGAGCCGGTGCTCAAGTTTTTCCTGACTATAAGACAGGACCAGTAGTCCCTACGGTCCCGTGAGCACTTAAAAAAAACATCAAAACACATCTACAATATTCAGCTTACGTAAAAGAACAACAAAAACGCAAAAGACAAAAAACAAGGTTATCAAGAAGAAAAAGCTTCAGAACTATTTCTTCTAGCGTAAGAACTTTGTTTTGTGCAAGAGTAAACCAGGCATATACTGTTCCAAGAGTTACAGCCCTCCTTTATATATCTGGCTGACCCTACCGGGTCATCGATATATAAAAAAATATAGCAAATACTAGAATTTGACTTCTATAAAATATGTCAATGTCAGTCATCTTCGGCACACCTCTGGACCATTGACAGATGTATACATAGTATTAATCTAGAAAACCTAGCTATATTTCTCCTTGTTATATCATAATAAACAGTATATGACCTTGACAAAATAGGTCAAGATCCGTCAACTGGGATAGGCTTCTAGTCAATCACCAGTTGCATATGTAATATGAATTTTGAGACACTAGATTTAATCCTTCAAAAAATAAAGCAAATACTAGAATTTGACCCTTGATCAAATAGGCCCAGGTCAGTCATCTTTTGCACACTTCTGAACCATTGCCAGATGTATACGTAGAATTAATTTGAAAAGCCTAGCTATAGTTCTTCATGTTATATCGTTATAAACAGTATATGACCTTGAAGAAATGGGTCAAGGTCAGTCAGCTGGGGTAGGCTTCTAGTCAATCACCAGTTGCACATGTAATATGAATTTGGCGACGCTAGTTTTAATCCTTCAAAAAATATAGCAAATACTAGAATTTGACCTTGATAAAATAGGTCAAGGTCGGTCATTTTCAATAGGCTTCTGACCATTCACCAAATGCATATGCGGTATGAATTTACAATGTCTGACTATAATCCTTCTTCAGATATCATGTCCACAAGAAAGATGGACAGACGGACGGACCGACGGGCAGACAGACAGACGAAGCCGATGACTGACGAAAATACACCTCCGGCAAAATTTGCCCTAGAGGTAAAAGCCGTAGAGTAAGTTATTCAAAAGATATACGCAGTGTATCAAGTCGGTGCGGTCGCCAGCCAGACTCCTAACAAGAGCCCAAGCGGCTTCAATATACGCCCGTATATCTGGAATTACACTGGTCCGAATTTCTAGGTTGTTAATGGCCTTGATCCGAATTGGTAGCTAGCAATCCAGAGAAAGGTCTATGATTTTATGCTTCTGAAATCGACAATAGTCAAAACACAAGAAAATAGTAGTTTTCTTTCAAATGGATTCCTTTCAGGCGCGAAAAATTTTCATGATGGTAGAAGGATGTGAAGAAAGTGATGAAGTAAACCTTTGTTCTTGAGTTAATAAACAGGTATAAAGTTCATAAAGGACCCCTCTCCTCATTAAATTAGTAAATGTATGGGTTTTATTTCACAACAATTTAACTAAATGTAGCTGTTTCTTACATGTATCAAACATGGGAGACAACTCCACAGGACAAATGCCATATACATGTAGGGGAGACAACTCGGAATATTCCAACCTAACACATAGCGGCAGCTAAACTTGATTCAGTTTTGGGGGACTGTGACCTTGACCTTTGACAAATTGATCTCTCTTTGCAATGCGAGTAAGCTATACCCAAAGTTTGGTACCAATCCATACCTTGAAACTAGAGAGATCGCATGGACAACTAATGTTAATGGATGAATGGACAGAACGCAACATCGCATTACATGACCTCGTCTTCGACAGGTATATGAAAATGTGACTTTTAACCCTTTGCTACTTGCTGATAGTCTCGTTTGTCAGCCTTGTATGTTCGGATAAATGCATGCGGGTGGATTTTGTTATGGCCCCTCTTTTTTTGAAGCAATATATTTGCATGTAGGTTGATTGAAACCCCGCTAAATATATATATTTTAGGAAAGCCCACATTTTAATTAATCTGTCCTTCAAAATATCTGTCCATTTGTGTCTAAAATAGAATCAGACCAGGCGAGAAAATAAAATAAACCAAAAAAAAAAACTTTGATTTTGGCAACATTACCGTGCGTCTGGTCCCAGCCAAATGATAGTTTCCGTAAAACAAATCTCATCACGATCGCCCATTTCAACCGGACGATCGTGCTAAAATACCAGTGCATCATCCCTGTGGGTTTTAATCCGATATATAAATCCGAGAAACCCTTTATTTCTATTGTAAACCCAACAGTCGGCTCGCTAAAGTTCCCAACTGAGCCATTTTCTTCCCGAAGAATTCACTCGGCACTGCGCACCGACAAACAGACAGACATCCGGCCAATCGCTGCCATTGTCTCACACGATGACCGCATTCTCACTTAATCAGCTTCGCGATACTAACAGAGTCCGGGCGCGGTCGTTTGGCTTCCTGTATCGAAGAATGATGACATCTTTATCCAATCAAATCCTTCGTTAGCGTTGGTTATTTGTTAAATCACTCATCATAGGTCGAAAGAGCCGGTAATGACCTTTAAAATGAGACCAATATATCTCACATTCTACAGCGGGAAATGGGATTTCGATTGCGTTGAAAATGGTCAAAAAACGGCAAATTCTTTGCCGATTTTCTCAATTTCCACCACAAGGAAGGTACGTCTTCAATCAAATAAACTTGTTATACGTTTATTGCATGATTTACAATAAAATTTGAACGTATATTGCCGACTATTTCCTTGTCCAACGATGTGGACGACCTCTCACTTGACGAACATTTTACTGTGAGGCGATTTTTTTTACATCGTGGTCAATTGTGGCCGGTTTCGGCCGTTACGGGTATACACGGTGCCGGCCGGTTTTGGCGGGATCAGATAATCGACTGAAATGCTTTGAATTCGACTGAAGAAACGGAAACCGGTTATTTGATGATAGCTCGCTTAATACTGGTTCGATTCTGACAATCTAAACGTTCCGGAGTAGCTGATGAGATTCTATCTTCAAAAATATACAGTTTGATGACAAAGGTATTTTTATTTTTGAGATAGTGGGCAACTGAAATAATCGTGTCGACTTCGCTGAATTTTTTTCTGGACCGACCGACATGCGGTTTTTCTTGTCCGGAAACTTATTGCGTGAACTGACTGAAATACTTTTAGGTTTCCGGAATGCTCTACTTTTTTACGAATAAAATGATATAAAATTTATGCATGTACCTTCTACCGTTTTCCGTAAAAGGGTTCGCTGAAAGAAAGCGATTGAAAATCAAGACATTTTCAGCCGAATCGGCGGTAAAACGAGTGAATGAAGCGAATTAAAAACTCGGATTTGAAGACGGACTTCAGAAGAGTCCGAAAATCCGGAATCAGGATCGCGGGTAAGTTTATAGGAAGATTGGTTATGTCGGTAGGTCGTAAGTGTCGAATTAAATTTAAAAAGCATTAGTTTGCACAAAAAATATCCTATTTTTTCGAATAAATGAATGTTTGTCATGTAATAACTTAATGTAAATGGAAATAGTATTTAATTTTGAATTGATCATTAATTTTAAATACAATGACCAGGAATATACATATTTTGTTCTCAGTAATTTTTGTTCTTGGATTTGTTATTAATATAAATTTACTAATTGATAATACATTTAATTTATAAAATGAAGTAAAAATAATTTTGACAAGTAAAAAAATGATTTTGGAACACTGTTCACACACTAATTGGTCCTTTGTTCCGGAAATCCTAAAAAACAACAAAGGATTAACATAAACGAAATAATTTCTTTGTCTACTGAATATGTCTGTCACAAAACCAATTTGTAGAATTGTCATTTGGCTGAGCACAAGACAAATGTTTCCAAACAGTACACCTTTTCCTACCATCTTTCCCGTCACAACCTATCATGTCTTCAAAACAATCAGGCTTACCACACGAACAAAAACGACTAATAACTTTGTTCACCGACCTAATTCTAACTGTCTTTCCACTCTCGTTAGTCCGTGGGAAGGGTGACATTTTCCCATCTTCTAAACACTAAAGTAAATGTTTTCTTAGAGTATGTGGATTGAAAGTCAAAGTAGTCTTACCAAGGTAACCGTAAAAACAGAACTCAACTAAGTTAGCTATAGCAAACAATCCACAATCCGACCCATTGTCTTGTTGCTGAACACTTGGAATTGTAACAGTAATTTTTTCGCCACTCTTCCCATGAGCTGCAGAAAGTTGAATCTCAAGGGAAGTTGTCAACGGATTCCCTGATTTCAAACTGTCTAATAAATATACCTGATTATAACCCTGAACAAACGGGAACTGCTTTTTCAAAAGTGACTGAACATCGGACATAATATCGGAACATAACCACTCATTGTTTTCAATGATTTCCTTATGTCTCAACTTTCAAACCCATAACCCAAACCTGATCGTCAACAAATTCCTCTTCCTCATCTGAAATAATATTCACGTCAAAAACGTTTGCCGCATGTCGGTCAGTCCAGAAAAAATTTCAGCGAAGTCAACCCGATTATTTCAGTTGCCCACTATCTCAAAAATAAAAATACTGTTGTCATCAAACTGTATATTTTTGAAAAGAGAATCTCTTCAGCTACTCCGGAACGTTTAGATTGTCAGAATCGAACCAGTATTAAGCGAGCTATCATCAAATAACCGGCCGAGTTTCCGTTTCTTCAGTCGAATTCAAAGCATTTCAGGCGAATACGCCGACCCTAGGTATAAGTACGAAAGGGTTTTAATGATTTCTTGACTTGGGGGTCACAGTGACTTTGACCGTTGACCCACATTTTGGTATGTAACACATCATGTCCCTCTAATGTATCTACTGGCACACAAAAGGTTATTTTTAATAATTTCCTGATTTTGGGGTCACAGTGACCTTTGACCTTCGACCATGACCTAATTTTTGGTATGCGACACTTTGTTTCCCCCTATTGAATCCACTCACATAAAAATAGAAATTTTTAATGATTTTCTGATTTTTCGGTCACACTGACCTTTGACGTCTGACCGTGACCTACATTTGGTATGCAACACATCGTTCCCCCCTAGGGCATCCATTCACCAAAAATTAGAACTGTAGATAGAAAACTGTCAATGATCAATGATTTCCTGATTTTTAGGCAACAGTGACCTTTGACCTCTGACATCAACCTCAATTTCGGTGCGCGACACATCGTCTCCACCTAGTGTATTCACTCACCACAAAAAATTGCAACTGTGGATAGAAAACATTCACAGATATAGACCGGACACGAACACTTCAGTGATTTCCTGTTTTTCAGACCAGTGACCTTTGACCTCGACCTTCATTTTGGTACGCGACACATCGTCAAACCGATATTTCCAGACTGACCTTAAGCCGGATAAAATGTCTCGCGGAAGTGCCCGAGAAGTGGGGAGACCACTGCCAACTGGGTTAGCCAGGAGCCAACTCACAGCTGATTAACTATTCGTTGTTCTGTTCGAAATGAAGTTTCTTCGATTTTTTAGAAAACCGGTTACAAAAGTCTTGGGAGCCTGGTTGGCGACCGCATCCAATTGAGTGTCAGCCCTTCTCCTTTTCTTCACCACCGCGACCCCCCCCCTCATCAACGTAATTAACCGATTAACAACGGCAACGAGCCCCTATGTTGAGAACAAGATTTACGAATGTAACTATATATTAATTAATTTTACCGATACAGGTAATCTGAATATACAATGAAAGGAAGACAACAAACATATTCAGATAACATCAAATCATTAATGCGAAGGCCTACAGCACTCTTGAAATAGCCATATAGGTTGTATGGAAGACGGCAACATTTATATACCAAGCTGTATACCGAATCAAATACATGAAAAAACTTCAAATGTCAAATGTGTATTCAAACAACACAGCTTTCTTATGGGCTTCAATATACGCACACCTTTGACTGCAGAAACCAAAACTTGTGAGACAATTTATGAGAAACTGATCCTTAACCAAATGTGCACGGCCTGGTTGGGAAGGGGTGGGGGATGGGTCGTTATGGCCTACCACACTTTTCACCGCAGCTTCGGAACGGAGCCAACAAGAGAGCTGAAACTTTCTGACATTTCCGTCGTCATTTTCAAACATTTGAATAACCCTAGGTGCAGAGAGAGAAAGCGAGAGAGAAAGGGAGGGAGAAAATCAAGGTTTACCGTCGCGTCGAGGCAACACGGTATGACTGCGACAGCAATGCAACATTAATATTAATAAGGCAAAGAACTTTGACTTGAAAATTAACTATTTTCCGTATCGTGAAAGATTCTAACTACAGCTGATATCAGCCCTGTGTTTTCGCAACTACACCTGATATCAGTCCTTCGGTTTCACAACAACACCTGATAACAGTCCTTTTGTTTCACAACTATACCTGATATCATGCACTCCTCTGATTTCACAACTACGCCCGATATCAGTTCTGTGGTTTCACAACTACACCTTATATCAGCCCTGTGGTTTCACATCTACACCTGGTATCAGTCCTTCGATTTCACATCTACACCTGATATCAGTCCTTTCGTTTCACAACTTTACCTAATATTAGTCATTTCGTTTCACAACTAAACCTATCAGTCATTTCGTTTCACAACAGCAGCAGATCCGAAGACGTTATGCTCAAACACTATCATCGGGTGGGAGATGTTTGAACGGCTTTTGAAGTTGTAACTCAATTACGCTAAACCGAAGTCATCATGGAAGATTAGTAGACCGTCGTCAGAAACAATAGCAGTATTTCCTCAGTCTGATTTCTTGAATACAAGAGGACTGGTTACCATACTTGTTCACACGGCTTATGTCACCAGCTATCTGGAATTTGTTTGTTGCCTTGAAATGGCGGATTGTGGCTTCAAAGTGTCCGCCACCTGGTACTGTCATTATTTTTAACTGATAATCAATGATGACGGAGTCTTTATTTTGATTGTCTTGTTCAGTAATTAGCACTCCACTGAAAACTGTTCGCCAAGCTTTGAGGATAGCTGAAAGTCTTAATTCAGCACATTTCCCCCTTTGATAGGAGGTTTCCGAGTTGATATATTCCAGGGTCAATTTAGCGACTGTTTGTACGATCTCGTTATCAGTGGATATACTGTTTTGCGAATGACATGTGCACCAATGAGGCAGGATTGTTGCATGTTCACACGAGCGTTCTGGTGGAATGTGTTTGAATAGACTCAACCCCCTCTTTGAGACATTTCCCGGTTTTGTTGGAGCAGTATCATTCATGTATAAAATGTCTTTCAGAGTTTCGTAGATATCGAAAGGAGTTGTTAGTGCTCGTGAATTAGAGAGCAAGTTTTCCATAACTTTCGGGTACTTTGTTCTAAACCAATCGGGAAAGGAGATATACATCATTGGAAGTCTCTCTTCCATTTTTCCTATGTATGTGCCCCGTATATCCCCCCATCGCATACCGTGATCACTGAAGAAGAACAGAACAGTGTTCTCAAGATAACCTTCAACTTTCAGCTTTTCTAAGAACCGGAAGTATACCTCATCTCCTGCTCCAATCAAGTTAACGTAATCATGACTGAGTCGCGTAATGAAAGAGAAGGCGAAGTATGGCTCGTCCTTGTACACACGCAGGAACTCGGTCAAGTAGTCCAGAACAATCTTAGTTTCCATCCGACCGGCAAAGCAATGGTGATGGGCGTGCCAAAGATGATCCACTTCAGTAGCCAGATTAAATGGTCGGAGGTAATGATCTGTTGGTGGCTGTCGGAATCCGGCCTTCCCATCATTGAAAATAGCCTGTTGCGGATTGTCTTCGGCGTAGAATGTCTTGTATCCTCGTTCCTTAAAACGTTTCCATATAAAGTCATAATCATCGAGGAACTTTTTGAGCATAGTTGTGTCGTTGTAAGGCAACTCTGATATATATTTCCCAGTTGTCATTGGAACAACGTTTAAAAATGTGTTGTCTGCTATTTTGTTGTAGCCCTGTAGTTCCACCGCATGTAGATCATTGAGCAAATATTTCCTTGTCTTAACCAGTTGTCGTATACCGTTTAACCTTGAGACAGAATCCGGGCCAAGCATTATTACGTTCAGATGCTTTTGTCTGTAGTGAAGATTTTCCGAACCTTGCATTTTTGATTCATTTGTTATTGGAGATTTGGGAATAATAAATGCATGATAATTCCGATAAAATCTATAGTGGCTAAAACATTCCACTTTCACAAACTCCTCTTTTACGCGAACGTCATTTCTGAATCTTATTTTTTTGTCTGAAAGGAACACGTTCTTTTTGTCGGAATGAACCGGAATGACTCCATCAAAAGAATCGGTGCGAATTATAGCTGAGTATTCACAATATTTGAATTCATCTCTGTAATCCTGTAAAACTTCTTGGTTAATCCGCAGCCAGTTACCATCTTGGTACGTCAGAGGAGTCTTGAATCCTTGTTCACAATCAAGTGGGGCCGGAGCCCAGATAAACTGTTTAATTGACTCATCGAATGGATTGAAATCCGGCATTTTACATCCAACTGTGTAAACTGTATATCCACGGAAAACGAAGTTCAGGTCGTTACCTGACTGCATCCAGAACCCCAAAATAAACACTGACGTCACACACAGGAATAGACCAATCAGAGGCAATCGGTACCTCATGTTCGGTTACTTCAAATAATGTCATCTGGAGAGAAAGAAGGATATACGAGTTAACAAATACTACAGATATAATGAAATATTAGTACTATCGTTCAATATTGTTATGGATACCGTAATTCATGGGATTTTGCAGCTAGACTATGAAGGCCAAGTTCAATATTGTTATAGGAGTACCCTAATTTATACGCTTTTGTTATCCATTGACTCCTCGAATTTGCTTTGATTGTTTCCTTCTAATATATTCACTACACAAATCATTTCTGGTGTATTTCAAATACCTTAGGTAGTATAGAAAGCGTATATTCAACAACATTGACCTTTGACCTCAAAAATTTGCATATTGGAGAGAAAAACTACCTCCGAACACAGAAGAGTTCCAATTGTGAACTTTTACAGCCAATCAGAAGCGAGTATTTGGACCTGGGCTGGAAGGCAAGGTCGCATGACTTTTGACCTCGAATTCCTCCGCGGTGATGCGGTCTGGTGGTGATGCGGTCTGCCTCCGCGGACAGAAAGTAGTCCCAAATAGTAGCCGGGGGAAAATTCTCCAGGCCGCTAGTGGACCGATTGGGTCGAGTGAGGTATCCCCGCTCTTCCAGGGCTATCCAGTCATGGGTGTTTTCACAGAAAAAAACATAAAAAAAAAAAATAAAAAGCGGAACACGGACTTTACTGCTACAATAGGGGCCTGTATTATAGAATGTACGGGAAAATGCTTGTATGGACATGGGGGGGGGGGGTATTTTTTGTTGGATTTTACTATGGGTTGTTTGGTCTTGTTTTTCTCGTTTCGCCACGAAAAACACGATGGGGGGACCCCGGAGCTAAACGGTGAAATTTTTGAAAAAGTACCGGGTAGGTCTGTCTATAGGCCCATACTGGCTATGGGGGTATAGGTCCATCCTGGGAAATTTTTCTCGGGTTTTACTATGGGTTGTTTCGGCTTATTTTTCTCGTCTCGCCACGAAAAACACGATTGGGGGGTGGTTCCCGAAAGTAAGCGGTGAAATTTTTCGAAAAGTAGCGGGTAGGTCTGTATATAGGGCCATATAGCCCCATACTGGCTATGGGGTGGGATAGGTCCATACTGGGAAATTTTTCGCGGGTTTTACTATAGGTTGTTTGCTCTTGTGTTTCTCGTCTCGCCACGAAAAACACGATGAGAGGGGTCTCGAAGTGAAGCGGTGAAATTTTTTGAAAAGTACCGGGTGGCTCTGTATATAGGCCCATATAGTCCCATACTGGCTATGGAGGGATAGGTCCATACTGGGTGGACGTTTTGGGGTCTAGGTGAGCCCCTAGTCGTCCCATGGTGTCGTATGAGGTCTTATTTTGAAGCTTTCGTGGAGGAGCATCCGACTGGACTAATGTATCGCCTGCGCAGTCTGGCCGTAGTATAGAAAGCAGGCATTTTGTGGGGGTGCGTGGGTGTGTTTGGGGTAGAGATGGACCACTATCGGTCCAAATGGGTCGTGGAAGGTGTCAAAGTGAACCTTTGTGGGGTAGTCAGAATGGCGTGTTTTTTATTGCAAGTCGCGTTAATCTGCGCATGCGCAGTTGGATGTAGTAAGTAAAGTGGTCATTTAGGGGGGTGCGTGGAGGTGTGTTTGGGGTAGAGATGGACCATCGTTGGTCCAAATGCGTCGTGTGGGATGTCATCCTGTAGCTCTCGGGGTGTAGATCCCCGATTTGAGGGCTGTCCATGTCATCTGTGACGTCATCGGTGACGTCATCAGTACGAGTAGTAGCGAAAGTGGTCATTTTGGAGTAGTGAAGGAAGGTATTTGTTGTAGAGATAGACCATCCTTGGTCTGAATGCGTCGCGTGGGGTGTCATTTTGAAGCTCTCGACCCCGATTAGAGGGCTGTCCGCGTCATTTGTGACGTCATCGGTGACGTCATCAGTACGAGTAGTAGCGAAAGTGGGCATTTTGGGGCAGTGAAGGAAGGTATTTGGTGTAGAGATGGACCATCTTTGGTCCGCATGCGTCGTGGGGTGTCATTTGTAGTTCTCGGGTGCAGACCACGATTTGGGGATGTCCACGGCATCTGTGACGTCACTGGTGACGCCATCAGTAGGAGTAGTAGCGAAAGCGGGCGTCTTGGGGAAGTAAAGGAAGGTATTTGGTGTAGAGATGGACCACCATTGGTCCGAGTGGACCGCGTGGGGTATCAGTGTGAAGCTCTCGTGGGTCAGACTGGCTTGCTGTCATTGGAAGTCGCGTTTCCCGTCGTACCTTCGTCTTCCATCCGGGTACTGTGGTTTACATCCGGGTCCTCATCTTACATCGGGGTTTTTCCATGTTTACTGTCACATGACCGGAACCGGAAGTTGTCACAAGACAGGTGGCTTCCATGCACAGAATACATGTACTCTGCGCATGCCCATGTATTCTGTGCATATCCATGCAATTGTACTATGTTCCTTGTCCATGTAAATGTACTCTGTGCATGTCATTCTACATGTACTCTGTTCACGTCCATGTATACATACTCTGTTCAAATCCATGTACATACCCTCTGTCCATGTCGCTATATAGCTGAAATATTGCGGAATGCGACGTTAAACCTTAATTCTCTCTCTCTCTCAATGAACATGCACTCTGTACAATGTCGCATGATGTAGACCGGTGAGAGAACAACAACAACTAGGATGACAAGTCAATCATTTCATTATCCCCTCCAGTACAGCATACCCAAGCTGGGGGAGCCGCGTTGGGTGTGTTTACAATAAAAGTAGCCTCTTGTCCAATCAGAGGCCGGCAGTTGCATCTGTCATATTCGTTTTTGTCCGTTAGATGTATTCTCGGCTGCCCAATCAGAAGTCGCCATTTCAGAAAGTTCCATCTTTGCTCGGTGTGACCTAATATGATTCTTACGCATTCATTCATCTGTCTGTACATATGTTAGAAGTCTCTCTTTCGAGATAATTGCGACCATATTTTTTCATACAAGGAAAAAATGGCCTTTGGTAGCAAGCTCTCACTTCGCCCACTGGAAAATCTCCTCTCTCCTCGTGCAAAGATCAGCTGGGCTAAGTTCACACATTGATGTTTTAACTATATCATCGTGATCATGCTATATATAAGCTACGGTTGTACATGGAAGAAGCATTAAGGTTCAACGTCGCGTTCAGCAATATTTCAGCTGTATAGCGAGCGAGACAGAATTAGGCATAAGGTTTAAGGTCGCGTTCAGTAATCTCAGATTATCGTTGGATAAATCAGTTACATGATAGACACCCGACATGCAAGTAATAAGTTACCTGAACATTTTTCGGGCGATATCAACAGAAGACATGCAGTTCAGCACAATCGCATCTGAAATATACAAAATATACATATATATTTTAATTCCATGTTTTCTATAATTTCAATTCACAACACAGATTTTCTGAGCATAACTTGACCCCAAGTGGAAAACAAAATTCAACATATAACGTAGAAGGACGTAGGCCCCCGTTCCCCATCAAGACTACCAACAACATCAGATGACTGAACAATATTCATCCGATCTACAGTTAACGTTATGCACGATATCCGTTTTAGCGTGGTATTTATAATACGTACCACAGCAACATATTTGGAACATGTCGTTTAATACTGTTTATCGTTTAATCTTTAATTTTACATTTTCATAACAAATCTAATGGCTCAGAACAGGCAAACGAACAAACTATTCGATAAGGTTGTGGGGCGCCTACATTGCCAATGGCTATATCCAGATTTTGATCTCGAAATTGGCCTTTGGATAAAAAATGTAATAGCAATCATATTAACAGGCTTTAACCCTTATGTGTCCCTCCGCCATCTTGCAGCGCTATTGAGAGATCAGTCTGCCCTTTCACCTTCTCCCTTCTAATGCGATCGATATTATATGGTGATATTCTGTGTGACCTATGCTAGTTGTACAGGCTAGCTGTACATCATTCCCTTGGTTCTCAGCGTTTCTTGTCTATCACATCGATAGACTGGTTTAGCTGCTTACAATCATTGTGAAGCCCTAATTCACAAACACGCTGTTCGGGATGCTGATAAAGGTTGGAATTTCGGATGGAGTTGAATGAAGACGAACGCTGTATATGGTTTTTGGTCGACACGTTTTCTATTCAATAAACATTACACAGTACAAACGATTTTACACGAGCAGCCCAGTTTTGGCAATTCCAAAAGCTGTCCTTCAGGGTTCGAGTTCCGAACCTCTGGGTTTCTGCCCCTCCACTCTCGATCACTGACTTTTATGCCGCAAAATCCATGTTGGGACGCAACAAGTCGCTAGGTGGTCGGCAACAAGACAATAAACATATACATGACAAATACAGACATGTTAAACGGAAAAATACAACTGATTTTTGAATGGCAATCAAAACAGGGTTGTGACCTAATAATTGAACAGCTTATACTTATACTTGATTAGCACGAGAACAAGGGAACAATATTTACGATAGGCGGAGAATATTGAAGGATTACGTGACTGTTTGACTAAGCCGTCCAATTAACAAAAACTCAGAGAAAATCACACTATAACAATGCTCTCGCAAATACGTTGGTCTTCACAATGTACAAGTGTCATAAATGTGCAAACGTATTATTAATAACTCATCAATGGGACAAGCGTATATATCAAGAGAAAGTATATTTTGAATTTGTCAAGAATCTCCTTTTGGTTGATTAATTTCCAGAATGTTCTGCAAATTCTATATGCGGTGCGATGGAGTGCCCAATTATACCCATCCATCCATCCATCCATCCATCCATCATGCCTATTAGTATTCTGTGACGACGAGTCCAATCAGCATAACAAACACATTCTTGCAAATACAAAACAATCAGGGTTCATCTTTATTATCAAAACTATACAATCAGGTGCCTCCAGTTCAGTTTCTCAAATTGAATGGTCAACATCCGGTCACGCGTACCGTATGTAACTGAGAGAGATGCCAATTAATATTCTCCAAATTCAGTTGGATCCCAGATTTTTACATGTATCTTGTTTCGATTATAACCACATGGAAGAGGAAGTTGGGAAAATGTTACCGGCCATTTTATTCCAATAACTGTTACAAGTGTAAACAGAGTTGACTCATATAGGAGGAGCACAATGTTCAACATTATCTTGATGCTCGGAATTAAGTTGGATGTATAATGGCCGTCGATGCAGACTTGCCGATTGTGCTCTCCCAATTTTGAGTGGAAAATACGCATCGGACTGGGTGTCGGGCTGATTATTCTACACGCATAATCAGTAATAACTTATTGGGTATCGCTTCCATATCAAATCTAGACATTTAGCCCGTGCTTTCACCTAATAACAATGACGGGTAAGTCGAAACCCCCGACCTACTATGTAGTGACGAAGGGAAATCAGTGCGGGATTTTTACAAACTGGGAAGATGTCTCTGACTTTAACCACAGCCGACACCAAAAATGCAAGTCTTACGACGAAGCAAAAGAGATATGTCCTCTGCTGGCTTTGTCAATTTCGAAGTATTTCATGCAAAAAATGACTCTGTACCTAACGCCAGCTGGGAAAAACAAGATGGCGGCGCTCAGCAACAAAAACCTCCCCAAACTGGAAGTGACACTGCATGTCGACCTACATACCAACCAGGCAACAGTGTTATGTCAGATATGCTCTAAACCAGAAGACATCACAAAAAATAAAAAGCGGAACACGGACTTTACTGCTACAATAGGGGCCTGTATTATAGAATGTACGGGAAAATGCTTGTATGGACATGGGGGGGGGGGGTATTTTTTGTTGGATTTTACTATGGGTTGTTTGGTCTTGTTTTTCTCGTTTCGCCACGAAAAACACGATG